>MKEJ01064016.1:0-10593 GCA_001753735.1 Embelia ribes
CCACATCCTTTTTCATACCAGGCCATCAAAATTGACGATCAATGTCATGATACACCTTGGTGCCACCCAGATAAATCACCATCGAGAATGGTGCAATTTAGGTAAAACCTTATTTCGAATTGAGCCGAGAACAAACAAATGACTCATAAATTGCAAACCACCATCCTCCACAATACTCCAATGATCAAGACCATACTCTCTCATAATGCAAACTTGATAAGCCATCGATTCTTCATTGCTACTTTGTGCCTCAATCACTTGGGTGATCAAAACCGATTGAGCAATAATGGAGCTAGATTTATTATTATTTAAATACTGCAATCAAACAAATCACTAGTTTAAAGTGAACTTGAGATTTTAGTTCACTAAATTTAGGAAAAATAACTTCACTTTTTCGAAAGAGGCATAAATGAGGTAATGTTGTAGATTTCAAATATATACAAACAATAATCAATGCTTCAAGTTATGCCCTCTGCTCAATTCTCATAAGAAGAATTCACTTCCACTGTTTAATTAAAACATTAATTAGCGAAGATGAAAAGAAGTATGCAGCTACATGCATCATCGTATCAACAATTTTTACACAGAGAAACGAAATAGTATTGCTCCTTCCAAGAGTGATAAACTATATATATAATATATGTGTGTGTGTGTGTATATATATATATTAAATTCAAAATGTCATCCTATCCCACAAAAGGAATTTAGCCGCTTATACCTGTAAGTACTCTACACAGAGTAGTATGAGGATCATGCAAATTGTTGTAGTGTTATAAGGGAAATTATATTATAAATGAAAGGCTGAACGTGAAGGCAAAAAGGGTATTTAAGAAAGATATAACTTTATTATAATAGAAACTGATTACAATATTTTTCAAGTTTGCATTCTACAATGGAGAAGAATGCCTTTATAGGCATAAAAGATATAGTGCGGCATTCACATTATTACATTAATTCGTGAGTTCTTAAGTATTTTGTCGACAGAGGGAATTTAGACAAAAGAGAAATAAAAAGCTAAATACTATTATCTAACACTAATTGATATTAGGTGCTCATTAAATTCTATCGATATGACCAAAGATTTAAACAATTGTTACTCATTGATATATATATATATAATGGTTGTAAGTTTCAACTCCGATATTCTAAAGCTTTGAAAATTTATCATGGCATATCATTATTGTCCCTGTGGCATTGCTGACATATCATACATATCTATATTTTCCAATTTATATATATATATATATATAAAATAAGAGTTGTTTATAAAATGTAACAATATTAATAGATTATGATTTCTAATTTAAAGCACAGTCCGGTCAACTCTCGGGTCGGGTTTTGATTTCTAAAATTTTGAATTCAGTTTTATTTTTTTAAGAAAAGAATTTGCGCCATTCTTGTTACATCCTCTGTCTCTCTCTCTCAGGTAAGCTCGATTTCTCTCTCTAAATATTCACAAGTATACAAATATGTATATACATATATATATCCCACGCGCGTGTAGTAATATTCTTGATTGGCATGAAATATAGACATCATTAGGGTTTCAGAACAGTGTCAATTATTGCTCTTGTAAAAAGGAATTGATTTTAGGGTTCAATACCTACATATATTACTACATTAACCGTGAGTTATATCTCAGATATTCAGCTGTCTTATGCTTAATTTGTCTGCACAATAGTTTGTTACACCAATATATATATTTTTTATTTATTTATTTACACATATATTTATATATATGTACCGGTTCAAGGGACACAATTTCTTAGATAAATTTTACACACATGATCTTGAACGTTAGTTCCACGTTGATCCAAAGGCTGAAGTAATTGGAGTTAATATAATCATTAGATCAATGCGGTACTAACGGTTAGTGCGTGTCAAATATTATGTAAAAAATTATATCCCTTCTTATGTGTGTGTGTGTGTGTGTGTATATATGTATATGTATGCATGTATGTATGGACAATCCTAGTGTACAATGCTCCTGCATAGCGAATCTGATAGGGTTTAATGCATACAACTTTACCCTTGTTTTTAGATATGCTCTTTACAAGCTATGAGGTTTGTCGACTCAATATTTTACTAAATTTTACATGCATTGTAGAAGATGAATGTAATGCATCTCTCCCTAACCGCTAACTTAAGATATGAGGTGAGATGGTAGCACATCTAACATGGTATAAGAGCAAACATAGGTCCTAGGTTGAAGTGTCACCGCTACTCAATTAAAAAATTGAATTTGCACTTGTTTCTAGAAAACATGCGACAAGTGAGGGGGGCATGCTGTAGATGGTAAATAATATAATGTGTCTCACCCTAACTGCTTAAAGCCGTAAACTTTTTAGGTGAGATAGTGTCAGTTCATTTAACATGAATTATGGAAACTGTTATATGTAAAGAACTTTTCGAGTCAATTATATTTAGGAATTACGTGGCAGCTATGCATTGGAACTGTAACAGTTTTATAGAGTTGAGTTTTTTTCTTTTCCCTTTTCAAGTAGAGGTGGTACATTGAACATAAATTTTACTCAGAGTGTGAGTTGCACCCCATCACAATCGTTCTGGTGGTTTCTCTCGGGTATATGACATTATGATTTCATTTGAATAAATACCTTAGAGGCAATGGGTAAACATCATAATGAAATCAATGTTAGCATATACCAGGTGCTCACAAACTATTGTATCATCTGATTTGAAATAGTTTTGAAACAATCTCCTGAATAGACGATATGTTGTTAAGGATGCTATCCATATCTTTATTGAAGTTTTGTTTTGGTTTTTAGTGCTAAAAGGGCGGTTCCTTGCAAGCAAACTGAGAGTAGATTAGTATCGATGAGCTGCCATGAATAGACTATCATTTAGACCCCGACCTGTTGATTTCAACAAGAAGCTTCCCATTGTAAAATCTTTCAAGGATTATGACGACGAAGATGCCCCCACTTCTACTCGTAATTCCCACACACTGCGCCTCGCAGAGACTGATAATGAGGTACTAGTTTAGCTTCAAATTTCATATGATGGCTCTCTTTGGTTGTCTTGCTTTTCTCTTGTTTGAAAAACTTTTGATACTTGAGACAATGGATATAGTAGCATCTTTATGCTGGTATTTCAAGACATTTATGTCTTCATCTTATTATTTCGTAAAACCTTCTGTTTAATGCTCAAGATCTTACAATTTGATGCATATAATATGATATGAAGTCTAGATTGTCTATCCAGATGCCAATGATAGAATATGTAAAAATTATGAGTTATAAATTTTAGCTCTGTTGCATCTTTTAAATTGGTGGCAGAAACCGTGATGGGCATATGTTTACTAGGATTTATGCAGTAAAAACATTGCTGCAGGATGGGCATATGTTTACTAGGATTTATGCAGTAAAAACATTGTGAACTTGTGGTTTTCCTCCATACCCCAATCAAACTGAGTTAGTTTATTCTTTTAGGTACAGCAAGTACCCAGCAAGAAAGCGGCTTCTGAAATTCCTACTCCAAAGTATGTTGTTGTGGATACATATGAAAGAGATTATTCCCAGACATTCATTCAACCAACATCATATTTACGAGCTAGGGGAGGTTGTTTGTCTTGTCATGTTTTGTTTTACATTTTCATGCTTTGGAAATTAGAAGATTAGGTGAATATTGATAATAAGAGTTATTACCTTATGCAGCTCGCTCTGAGCTTGGAGAATTTGTTGAGTATGACCTGGATGATGAGGACGAAGATTGGCTTGAAGAGTTTAATGAAGTAGAAGAGATTCTTACCGCTGAAAAGTAATATTGATTAATTCTCGTACAAGTTGTACAAGCTTTGTCTTATGAATACATCTTCACCTTTTTCCTGCGTACGGCAATCATTTCTTTCTAATCTGGTCAATTCTATTGAGTACATATTGTTTCTGTGATGGTAAAACGTCAGGATACTCAAGCATGTTACATTCATAATGTAATAGAATGTAACTGCACATACTCTCAAGCCATCATTATTTGTATGCTGTCCCCCTCTCGACATTATCTTTTTTGTAATTAGTTCATTGTAGTTTGCACTTCTACTGGTGCTTATCTGGATCTTTGCTAGTGCAGATTTGAAGCAATCTTATTTAAACTAGAAATACTGGATCATAAGGCTCGGGAAAGATCTGGAATCATCATCCCTCTTGGCTCTATCGTACCTGTATTCTTACAGTTTGATGCCACTGTCGAGGTGAGTAGACTATACCATTGTGTTATTCTATGTTTCTGTCTTGCAGATTGTGACATTAATCTAGGTTCATTTCCAATTTTAGCTTGCCTTTGATACCGGTTTAAATATAAAGTCAAAATGTGGAGAGAATAAACTAATGTGGTGTATGTGTTCTGGTGTAAAGCTTAATCTATTCCTCATGCCTGTATTGTAGTAAATATAGGGTGATTTGAACTATTAATGATTAACCAGGCAAAGACAAGATAAGTTAGTAAATTTTTAGTAAAAACTTTTGGAATACGATGGGATCTTCATGAGATGTATCATCTGATTGTACAAACTATGTAGCTAGAGAGGCGGATGTGTAGGAGCGAGAATGAGTTGAAGATGGGAGAGAGGGGCAAATGTTGGGAGAGAAAACCTTTTAGGGTCTTCTTAACCTTCAATATCTAAAGATGTACATACCACGGTCCCTTTCTTATGGGAGTGGGTTGCACACTTGTTCCGCTCCATTAGGTGATACTTAATTTTCTTTAACATCTACTTGGAGTTCAAAACCAATTTTTTGTGAAGATAAGGAATAGCTTAAATTCTCTACTCACCAAAGCGAACAAAATAATCCATTTATAACAGAATAGATGAAATGCAGAAGTTAGAAAGATACTTATACTGCTTCCTATTTATTATAAACATGATAATATTTTGAGCTATAGTTGCAGACTATCTGTAGCTACGACTCTGCAAGATCCAACATTTTTTAACATGTGTTACCTTTTCTGGGTAGATAATTGTTTAATGTACATTATAGACTCCGGGAAATATTCTATGTCAAAGTTTTCAAGTTGCTGTCATGCTCATGTTTGCCTCATCTTCTTGTTACATAGCAAAAAAAAAACGTCTTTTGCGTTATGTCTTGCAGGAAGGTTTTTCTTTGTTTTCTTTGTTATTTATGCATGTTTCTCCTTCATGCATTAGGCCATTCTACCGCTATCCCTTACATATGGGGCTGTGGAGTCTATTTATAACTATTGGAATGACAAGGTATGTGCCAGTCATCTTAAAAAATTGATTTGTTATTTTGAAGAATGATGTTGGTTATTATAGAAGAACTCTTCTGAGAAACTCTCTTTCTCTCTAAATGTTATGTCTATATCGTCATATAATTATGCTAGCTACAAACGCTATCAACATGTTGTTTTGAAGAATGATATGGGTTATTGTAAATCTTGAATGATATAGTTTACTAATATCAATAGTAACTTGACGATAGAACTGTTACATTATCTCACTGGTTTGAAATTTGTATGGTATGTACCAAGCGGCCTTCTAGTTTTATTCAACTATTCATTCACTTGATGCTTATCTTTTCTTTCTCTTACAAATTTGTATTCCAGCGTGAGCGGAGGCAAAAGCCTATTTTGCGGAGGTTGCAGGTTAGTTTTAGCACTTAAGAGAGTTCGTTTTAAGAACTATTGTTGTCGTTTTGTAATTCAGTTAATAATGTTAGTTCTGATATGACGTACCACAATTAATTCCCTAACCGCACACAAATTGTGCTGTTTCGCCCTCATATTAACATTTGCCTGGATCATAGTTTGGATGCATGGATGATTGTACCCTACTTGTCTCAACTACTTGTGTTTTTTGGCAGCCACCTCCACCATCTAATGATACCAATCCATATAACGTGTTCAGGCCGAGAGAGAAAGCTCACAGGCTGCACACTAGACGAGTGAGTCTGCAAATTTGTTATTTATTGATTTTTCGCCTCATATGCTGGAACTATATCTTCTTCTACTTTCTTCCAATTTGAGCCCAATTAAGTGTCATGTTAATCGGAAGTTTATGCTTATTTTATTTAGATGCAACGGAGAGAAAACAGTGTGCAATCCTTTGAAAAGCTCCGCCAGGTGAATTTTAGAAAATTATGCAGCTGTTTATGCTATTTTATGCTCAGTTCTTTTTCCTGTCTATTACACTTTGATTCTCTGGATTTATTGCTCATTATCTGTTGTTGATGCTTCCATAGGTATCTTTTAAACGTCAATAAGACTTACTTTTGAAGCACTTACATTGAAGCACTTATCCCTTCAATATTAGCCTTTCTATGAACTATTTTTGTTGTTGATATTTTACTGCTTAATAAATGAATTAGAAACATATATCTCGGATGCACATATTCTTCGCCTTTACGCATTATAATTTTGCTTTGGCTCATTTTTTTTGGATCATCTTCTCTATAGGTAAGGCGTAACCTCAATCAAGCCAAAACCCTGATTGATGCTTTGATTAAGGTAATCCTCCTTATTCTACCCTTCTATTCCCAAGTGCATATACTCCTGTAGTCTGATAAGATGAGCATGTGCAGAGAGAAGAGGTGAAAAGAGAAGTTGCAGAGAAGGAAGTTAGCCTTCAGAGGATCCAAATGAAGTATAAGGTATGCTGTTAGCCAATTAGTTACATTGAACCTTTCCACTACTATAAGTTTTACTAAGGATGAATCGAAAGGGGCGTGAAACATCAGATTGATTTATGATTTGTTTGAAAAAACAAAAACGAGAACAATCCTTCCACAGGATTAGTGAAATTGAAATCCCCACACATTTTCAAAGAGAACCACTCTCTTTTTGAAACACAACTCCACTTTATATAATCTTTTCTCAAAATCAAATCTGATTTTCAAAATACAACCCTTGTCTTACAGAGAATAAAAATCTGAAAATAGAAAGAGACAGAGGCCAATTGAACGAAAAGACAAAGACCCATAAAACAAAACAAAAAATACTAATAAAATGGTACATACTAAATTCAAAAATTTTAATTTGATGAGATTAGATGAACTTAGCTGCATCACAGATCTAGTTATTGTTTTTAATATAGTAGATATAGAGAAGAGTGCTTGTTATTTTGTTTCTATTTTCTTCGGTGATATCTTGATTTGAATGATTTGTGAGTCGCAAATTGTGACCACCAGGATCAAACTGAGATTCTTGAAGATAGCTTGGCCCTTCCTGGTTTGCCATCCTTTACGGGAGGGTTTAATTCGAGCGATGATGAATTTATGGACTTGGATGAGTTTGCTAATGGTAATAGCTGTGTCCGTCCACAAGTCGTTGCTATGCATATGCCTTTCATAGAATCTAAGCGTGCTGTAAGCATGAAGCAAGAGTTCAGCCCACAGAATACACTCCATGAGTGGCTCCATAAATTGGTATATGCTATTTTATTTTGCATAGGGATAATTGCAATCTGAAATTAAATTATCAAATTTGAAACGATTAATCACAAGGCATGCATTTGATTGTGGCTTAAGATTACTCTTGTGGTTGTACAATTAGAAATACTTTGGAAAGCAAATTTTCATTGGAACACCCCAGTTTCATAAGCCTACTAAAAATAATTTTAACCGTTTTGTTATCGCTTTTCATTGTTCTTATCCCCCAAACCAATGGAAAACTGTGAATAACTAAATTATGTTATCAAATCAAAAGTAACCCCCATCTTTCCTCTTCTGCTACTCAGATTCGGATATTTCTAAAAAATACAGTTTTACGCAGATTCGGATATTATTTTGGCTTGAGTTTTTTTGCTTTCTTTTCGGCGTAATAGTTGGAAAAGTAATTACTCCGTAATAAGTTTGATTGTGTTATTGCAGAATCCTAACGAGCCAGTTATGTTGTTCACTAAACCTCTAGATACGCAAAAGCTGGCAGCTGCAGGCATATCACCACCTCAAGATTCCTCCACAGAGATCGGCCGTACTTCTAATATTCGTGGGAGGATTGGACGTGGGGGCCGCATTGTGTTTGACCGGTGCAACCCGCTTATGCATACACCGCCACAACCACTGCCTTCAGTACATTATTGATTTGCTACTCTCCTTTCTAATACGCATAATGTGTGGAAATCGAGATGGTTCAGTGAAAGAATCTTCAACAGTGTAGCTGCAGAGTTACCCTCATACATTAGCGCTTGGAAAAGTAAAAACGGGTAATATGTCATGTTTTAAGAGGTCGTAGCGAAATAATTGCCGATTTTGAGGCCTGATTTTAAGAATTTTGAGGTAGAATTTACGAAAGTTTGATAAGCAGGGCGTGAAATTACAATGTATATGATATTGCTAGTATTGTTTTGAGCTTCGTGTCAATTATTTATTTCTGGAGTATTAAGGCAAGTGAAAAGTTGTATCAAATACATGGGCTTTGGCATTGTAAACGTGAAAATTCGTCAAATAGTTCATTAATTACCGATTTGTTGCTACCACCTCATGTGATAGAAAATTTTGTGCAAATGTGGTTTAAGAAACTAAGAAATATCAATTTCTGTATTTTTCATTGGTAATATTGTTTTTGTACATGGCTTGTTATTTAAATAATTTTTTATTATCATAATTATTTCATGTTCAGCCTCACCTGAAATTGATATATATTGTATAATTGTTGTTCTCAGCTAGCAATTCCATTAGTTTTGTACCACATTAGAGGTTCGATTCTCATTAGTTACAAGTGGTGTCTTAGCATTTTGTATAATTTTTAAACATCATATTTGATAAAGTGCATTCCAGTGTTATCCATTCATGCAATGATGTAGTTTTATAATCTCACTATACTTTTTTTTCAAATAATTTAGAAGGATAATTTAAAAATTAACATCAAAAGATTAATTCATAATCTTATGCTCAATTTCTTGAATTGTCGGTTTTGAAAATTTTGTAGACTATACAATAACTTGTGCCCAATTCTATCTCATGTATTGCACTATACAAGAAATATGGGGTTATCTAAACTTACATATTCATGCATAAGACAGATTTCTTATATGGAAAGTCCGCAAATGGCATTAAGAAACTTTACATGGCATATATCATCTTGTCATAACTTTTAACACAATCTATTTTCCATAAAGTAGGAAAATTTTCCATCTATATAGTACAAACCATTGAAATTGAGACTGTGTTAAGTAATACGAGTTCTCTATTCACCTCAACACTTCAATATATGCTATATTTCAAAATAATCTTTAGGAAGATCCGGTCGCTAGAAACATTTGATTTTTTATCAACAATACCAGCCGAATATGGACGGTGAGGTTGATCCTCTTCCGGTTAATCCAAAAAAATAAAACAAAACAAAAACCAGAAAATCAGTTTAATCCAAATAGCTGGCAGAAAACTTGACGAAATGGAAAAACAATTAAACAAGATAAACAAATGGACCCATACACATTCACAATGTAATAATCATGACAAAATAAGATATAGAAAGCATATAGCTAAAACATTTTAGACAATTTCAAGAAACAAGGAAATGACATCAAAATCTTATAGACAAGGAAGAAAATTCGCTATATATTTTATACTTCTAGTTATTTGTCGTGGCATTATTGCACATATCTTTTGTAACTTACGAGTAGCATTCTCCGATTGAATAATATCTGTCTGCATATTTGATGAAATCGTAGTTAACATAAGGGACTTTTCAAACAAGAATATATCTAATTTATATACATGAGCAACACATTAGGTGGCATAGTGTCACGGAGCGACATTTGAGATGTCTATTTACAATATTCTCCGTGTGGACCTATTGGTAGGAATGCCCACCAATGTCAACGAAAACCGAATGAAAGCAACATATCAAGTCATATTGAAGGCATACACAATATGAAAATAAGTCATTATTTCATTAATTATAGCAATATTTACAAGCTTGTTTATGTCAAGAGCTAACCACATGCTCAAAAAGGCTATAACTTGGTAGGAAAGACAAACTTATCACTCCTTTCCTACATATACATTCTAGGTCATTCCTGGTGCCAGGAGTAAATATTGACAATGTTCGAGAAATCATAATCTCCAAAATAAAATATACAAAAATTACAAAAAATGAAGAGACGATTCCAATGATATTCTAACTCCTAGGTGGCCGTCCCTAAGTGCATTGGACGGCGGCCCGTGACATTCTTCCCCACTTGAACGGTCGTCGTCCTCGGTGACTTTTGATCCAGATAGACACAAATCATATCAGCAAAAGCCCCCAAGTCTAACTCCCTTTCCCAACTAACTTCATTATACAGAAGTCCCCTCCATTTCACGAGAAACTCTCTGTGCTTCTTCTTTGAAGAGACTGTGATTTGATCTGGAAGGATGTCTTCCACATTCTTCTAATGGATTCTTATGGTGATTGTTTCTCAGGTTGACACATTTCTTGTAGGGTCTTCCATGTCAGCATGATATGATTGGAGGTAGCTAACATAGAAGACTGAATGGATTTTCAACCAAGAAAGAACATCAATCTTGTAAGTACACTTTTCCACCTTCTTGATGACAGTAACAAGCCCTTCGTATTTTCGAACAAGCCTTCTATCTCGGCCTCGCATGAATTTGCGTTGCTCAGATGAAAGCTTGA
>MKEJ01064026.1:0-16996 GCA_001753735.1 Embelia ribes
ATTCTATATTTCCGTTGTTGCGGTTGGCTCTGCTGCGTCGTACGGGGCGTTGACTACTAAAATTATATATATATATATATATATATAATATAATATGAAGTACATACACTTCAAATAGGGTGTCATGCCTGTATCGAATTTTCTACGGACTTACATTCTCCTTTGACATTTCAAAATGCATGTCGAACACTCAGCTAGATGTGTCCAAAATGACTTGTTAGCGACGTACCAACGACACAACCACCACCAAGTTGCTAATCTTCTTAACTTTGGAGGTGAATTGTAAATTATGGAAGCAATGTAAGTTTACATATTGTATTACTAAAATTAAATACAATAACGTTAACAACTTCAACTATCTTAGTCGATGATGTCGATCATATGTACATACGTAAATCAAATAATTCATATTTTTTATTTTTCATTTTTTCTTGATTTAAGATACTGATAAACCATAAACAATTCATTATCACATTATATAAAGTTTCTTTATATACATTGCACTTGTTTTATTTAAAATTTTACACAGAGTCTTCACTATTAACCAAAGCTCTGCTTATGTTATCTTCTATATTTTTGTTAGTTATGATTTTTCAAGTTCCTTTTCAAAACTATTTTATTGTACAAGTTACAAAATTATAATAACAAATAAAAAAAAGTCGGATCCCTGCCATATCCACTTCTCGCATTTTTCAAAAGTTGGCGATTCGATATCCATATTCGTGTCCGAATCTATATCCGTATGTGAGTTCGCGCTTCTCAGTGTGTGTATATATATGTATATATATCACAATTTTGCATCAATATTTAAATATAAATAAATGATGCCCGTGAAATTTAGATGATGCCACTCTCGTTTCTACTTACTATTATACAATGCATATACACTTTTAATAATTTGCTTCTCAACATGAAAAACATATAATAATGGCTTCTTCATTATCTTATCATTATTTGTTTCTCACTAATTACAAATATTCCACAAAGACATAATAAACATGCATGTTTAAGTTAAAAAAAAAAAATGAAACGGTCGAAAATCTAGCATTATCTATGTTCATATTACTTTCACGAATTTACCACAATTTATTATTTCGAGAACTACTCGCAAGTATCTAGTGACACGAATATGGACTGTCACAATAGCATTTTATGTACTATCGCTCTTACTATTTTTTGAGTCATAATAGATTAATTTTTTGAATCATAATAGATTATTGGATAGGTACAATCAATATGTTCTCAAAATAATTTTGATAATTCAGAAAAATATATCAATAATTTATTTTAAAACTCTGATGTTGTAATATAACTTTTGTTTCAGTTTGACAAAAATGTTAGTACCTGAGATTTCTTTCTGTTCCGTAATTATATTCTAATTTAAACGATTTATTTTCCAGAAACTTTATGATTTGGGCACACGCAGAGTCTTGGTGACGGGCACAGGACCGTTGGGCTGCGTCCCGGCAGAATTGGGAATGCACAGCACCAACGGTAACTGTGTGCCTGAGTTGCAACAAGCCGCGGGTTTATTCAATCCGCAGCTTGAACAAATGATTAATGGCCTCAACAAAAAAATAGGCAAAAATGTCTTTATTAGTGCTAATACTCACCAAATGCACATGGACTTCATCTCTGACCCTCAAGCTTATGGTATGTTTATGCTTCCCTTTTGTAAATTTGTGCTAACAAATTGATTTTAGAAAACTATTTCTATAATATGATAAATTTCTTGTCACCAATCAATATACAAATTTTTATACAAAAGTTGTTGGATATATGATACATGCAAATAGAATACAAGCTATACGTTTGTATAGCGTACATGTTATGCATCTAACCCTGTTTATGAACGAAATATGTGCACTATCGGTACGGGGAAATTGTAATATTAACCAAAGCACTTTTTTTTAACCAAGTGCTTAAATTTTAAAAGTTACAAGTATGATCAATATAATTTAGAGACTTATATTTAATATTTAGTTTTGGGTTCCCCAGTATCTAGTTTAGTGGAAAACTTAATTTTGAAACTGTGTCACCTAGTAGAAAAAGTAAAAATTAAAAGGGATAATGCCATTATTATTGTCAGATGTGAAGTTGAACAATTTTTTTTTGCTAAATATTCACCCCTTAACAAAAACCCAAATCAATAAAAGTTTCAAAATGTGTCAAATGCATAGTTTCACTAATTACTCTTTTGAACAAGTCGCTTAAGTTTTACTAAATACTGCAATAATAAGTATGGTCTTTGTAGACTATGCGCTTGTTTGTTTGTAACTTATAAATTCCAGCTTCTTATTTTTTTTGCTTAAAAACTAAACAACATTTGGTTGCTTATAAGCTAAATTTATTTATTATTTTGCCCTTAATAAGCATAATGCATCAAATTTTTTTCTCAGTAAAAAATAAGTTCGCTTATTTCCGTAATAGCTGCAACTAAACCAACCTATGTATAATATTTGACCTGTTAGGACTCTTATGTTGAAAGTTTATCAACTAGTTAAAAAAGTAGAAAAAAAATATATATATACATATATAATAACATTATTACTCTCCATTCAAAAATTATTACTGCTAAATAAATATTCACATCAGAACAAATACCCATGTAACTTTTTTTTTTTAATTACATATTTGTGTATTTTGCAGGATTTGTAACCTCAAAGGTAGCATGTTGTGGGCAAGGCCCGTACAATGGCATTGGGCTTTGCACACCAGCTTCAAACTTATGTTCAAATAGAAATTCATATGCATTTTGGGACCCATTTCACCCATCTGAAAAAGCAAACAAAATTATTGTTCAACAAATTGTGTCTGGGTCTCCCCAATATATGCACCCAATGAACCTCACCACCATCTTGGCCTTGGATTCTATGGCTTGACATTATGATTTATGAGTACTGATACACGTACCGACACTGTATGAGCACCTATATGAATAAATCTTGCCAGCTGATCATTTGGTTGAAAAGAAGGATCAACCAACAGGATTTAACCACAGAGGTATCTGTGCAGTTTCTGTATATGATTGTTGGTACTTAATTGTTTTCTCTTGTTTTATTTTAATGATTTAGTTGCGGATGTTATTGGAAGTGGAAATGTTATTTGTTTTAAACATGAATAATTGATTTGTAGTTGTAAACTTGTGATGCTTTATCTTTGCATACATGGAAATTAGTACTGTAAGTTAAATTGTTGATTTCCATTGTTCTTGAAATTAATGTAATTGGTCTCTCTTTCTGCCTCGGTAAAATTTATATGTAATTAGTAGGAGTTTATATTCATTTTTTGTTATCAAGCGTATTTAACTCAAAATAAAAATATAATCAGTAATATGTAAATTATTCTAGTGCGTATGTCACCAGCACGATGGATTAACACTTAACAAAAAAACAAAGACATCGTAAAAAAATCGAGTCAACTCTAACGACTCAAAGTTGTACTTCCATATTATTTAGTTCAAAATTGTTCGATTTGTGTCTGCTATGCAGCTTTTAAGTAGATAAATTAGTTTATTTCTTACTAAGAAAAAAACTGAATATATCCAGTTTTAAACTTTCAACTTATTTAGGTCAAAACTACAATAAGCTCAGGACTTTGTTTATTTTCGGGTTATAAGCTCTAGTTTTTCAGTTTTTTTCTTAAAAGATCAACAATATCTGGCTGTTCAGCTTCTACGATGAGATAATTTGCTCATTCGGCTTAAATAAGAGGCAAATTTTGAACAATATGCATCTATTTTTTTTCCCGCAAAAAATAAGCTAATTTAGTTCCTTAAAATATGCAATCAAATGAACCCTTTATTTGACAGTTGACCAGTTAAATACTGGGCTTGTTTGATGAATTAGAAAAGTAAATATTTTTGTATTTTTAAGTAAAAAATAAATATATTGTTTGTTTGTACCAATAAATATATTATTACTTTTTCCAAAAAAGTATACTTTTCTCATACTTTACCATATTACTAACTATTTTTCAAAATTTTCAATATAAAAAATATATATTTTTTGAATTTATACCAAACACATGAATTTTTTATAATATATTTTTGAACTGGGTTTTCAAGATTTCAAAATCCAATATTAACATGAAAATATTGTAAAATCAACGTATAATGACAATTTAATAACAAAATAATAAAAATTGAATATGAAATGTTCGTTGTTTTCAAATTAATCAAACAAGTCGAGAAAATAAATTACTATATTATTCACTTCTCCTGCATTCAGTGCCTACCAAGCGGCCTCTGACGAAGATTTCTCTCGCTCTCTCTCTCTCTCTCTCTCTCTGTGTGCGTGTGTGAATTTAGACATTTTGACAAACACCTGGTGAGCAAGAACCTTATCAACATCAATCTATTTTTGCGGCAACTTAAATTGGATCTCGAATGGGTCCTCTCACAATATCTCTGTATGCCAAAAGCTCTTCCATGATCTCATCAGGTAATTTCGCCTTCTCAATTTCAGCCAATTTAATTTTAGGAAGTCTTTGCTCTTTCTTTGTACAACTATTTACGTGAAATTGCATTATATTGTCATTTCTTAAGTTTCATCCTTGTAAATTTCATTATAATGATTGCATTAGTTTCAGCTTCTTTATCACCTAGGTTTGGTTTATCGTCCTTTCTCCAGTTTCCAACTTTCAAAGGGTTTGTTTGGTTGCACTTTTTAAGCAAAAAGGTTTGTTTTTTCAATGTCCATGGAAAAAGCTGAAATTCCAAACTTTTACGCCAAAATAGTAGAAAAGCTCGATTTAAAAGCTGGGCGGCCAAATATTGTCACGCTTTAAAACAAAAAAAAGCATAAAAGTTGCTACCAAACAAAACCATGTTTTTGCATAGCTTTGCGCTTTGTGTGCAAATCGGGGAAATTCGTATTTGTTATTATTATTTCCAGATGAAAGTTTTGTGCACTTATCAAAAGTATTGGGAGACAGAGAAAGGGAGGGGGAAACCATCCGGCCCCAACCCCAAAATCCTCTGTCCGCCTATGACTGAAAGCATAGCTAGTGTGTTACTAAAAGTTCCTTAGCTGTTCTGTGATTCTTTTTCAACACTTTGTTATGAAAATTAACAAGTATAATTGCCCCAAAAAAATAATAATTTCATATGAAGGAAAGAGGATTAAAAGTTTGTAAAGAAACTGGCTGAACCAAGTTTATAAAGATACTATCTTCAAATGCTAGCAAAGATAAAAGCAGAATAAAAAATCAGTCAATTACTTTTATGGTGTAAGATAGATTTGAATTTCGCATGAAAATGTGCAAAACTCTGGCTTTTATGATCATTTATGGGTAAAATGTTTGTGCACATTTCCAGTGGGATAATCTAATGTCTTATTGAATAGTTCCTTAGATGTTCAATTATATTTTTCACCATTTTGTTATGAAGTTTTTTGGGTGGGGTAGAAAGAAGGAATTAACAAAGAGACAGAAAAATTAGAGGGGCCTAAAGTTGAAATAGAGAAAACTAAAATGAACCAAGTTGTTATCTTTTATTAGATTTTATCAAGATTCTATCTACCAGTGTTAGCAAATATAAAGCAAATTTGGTCTGCGAGATATTTGTGAAGTACCATTACCGCAAGTGTTATAATCTTCATGGTCTATTACTATTTCCCAATTGTTTTTGTGCTGTATTTCCTGTTCTTATTTAGGTGTGGTGTTGTGTTGCAGAGGAATGTAATGGGAAAGTACAGAATGTCCAATTCAAAAACAGAAAGGCTTTTGCATCAATCAGCACAGAAGAAAACAAGCCATTTCATTTTTTACGAATTTTATTTGGTATTTTCATTGCTTTTATTAGTTGTTACTTTTGACAATGTGTATATGATATCGTCATTTGTTTTAATGACCATACATGTGAATATAAATTCAGCTTTAGCTGTATAAACTTAATACGTCCAAGCTTTTTTCAGTTGAATCAGCAATGAAACTCAATTTTGAAGAAAGACCTTAGATTCGAAGGAAGTTTATACATTGTGCTGAATCTATTGGTTCTGGAAATTGTTCTTGTCCCCATACGTGTTTGTGTGTGTTTGTTGGAGAATAAAGAGATATTAGAGCTGAAGAACAGAATGTTATGCAATTTATATGTTGCTTTTCTTTTGGGGAAATTAAGGCATCAAGGAACTTTTCCAATTATGCGCTGCTACTTCATTTTATTGATGTCTGTGATTACTGTGCTGAATCCTGCAGAGGGTGTCATCGCGGGAGGAACAGCTGGTGTTGTCGTTGAAACAGCTCTATACCCAATTGATACAATTAAAACACGGTTGCAGGCAAGTTAGTTAAATAATTTTTAATGATGATGAGACTAAAACTTGGTATCGTTGCGATTCTTTGCCTGCTTTGATACCGTAATGATTATCTGGCTCTTTCCCAGTTATATGTTTAGCCTGTAGAGAGAGTGACAACTTCAATATCTTCATCTCTAGCAAAGGACATAAATTAATCATTCAGTCATTTTGTTCAAATAATTGAGAACCCATTTGTTGTTTTGCCTCAATACTTAAACCTTGTATCCTTTGCTTTTACGCATCGTTAAATTAATATGCCACAGAAGAAGTTAAATTCTGTGTAACTTAATTGAACAGAAGGCTGCTTAATAGAAGCTGTATTAAGCCTGCACACATGAAGTTGATTGTTGTTTATTTCCCAAATGTTTGTGCCTCTTTCTGATTTTAAGTTGCAACTTATCAGTTAAATCATATTATTTAATTTTTATTAGGCAGCTCAAGCTGGAGCAAAAATAAATTGGAAGGGACTATATTCTGGACTTGCTGGAAACCTTGCTGGCGTTCTACCGTAAGTACCTTTTAACTAACTATTTTGAATCGAGGCTTTAGGCTTAATGTATATCAGATAAGATATCTAAAAGTAATGTGAAGTATATGGTCTTATCTATTTAGTGATTCCGTTATGCCAGCACTTTCTTGATGAGTTTTACAGGAAGCTCGTTTTTCTTCTACGTTTGAGATTTGTTCATTGTTCCATAATTCCATTATTAAATTAAATATCCACTATGATTGGCTGTGAGTTTGTCATGCTGTGGGCTTTTGCCACAGAGTCACTCTCATAGACACCCTTATGTTCCTTATGTGAGTTGCTCGACTGAGGGTATTGTTAAGTAGCTTTACATGCATTGGGAGTAAGGTCCTAATGGTAACTATCATTTACAGAACACTCATTCTTTATCTTTCTTGGCTTCAATTATTTTGGGATTGAAAACCATGGAAGTACAAAGTACCTATGGTATCAAGTCATCTCAGTTTTAGTTAGAAACCAGCTTTCTAAAAGGTCTCTAAATCTAGTCTGTTTGTCCTTGGGTTTTCATCTTACTTTTCTGTCCTGGAGTTTGTGAGAACGAATCCAGGGGATCCCACTGCCAGTATATTGCCTATGTAAAATAATCTCCAAAATGGGGTCATTGTAGCAGTAATTCTCTCAAAACTGCTTTGATATCCAATTCGCCAGAAAAATAATCTCCAAATTGTGTTTCCGAACTGTTTTAGAACCAGAAAACAAGTTACACCCAATTAAGTTTTCCTTTCTTATCCAACAACGATAGCTCTCCTCCTTCAGTCAATAGTGCCTATCTAGATTTCTATACAGGAAATTGTATATTTTTAGTTCTCTTTGTCATCCTTATGTTTGAGTGATTTTTATGATAACTACGAGGATCTAGCCCTTATAATGCATGTATGGTTTTCAGGTTTTGATGATAATTCATTGTTTTACAGGGCTTCTGCTGTGTTTGTTGGTGTTTATGAACCAACAAAGCAGAAACTATTGAAGATTTTACCAGAAAATCTCAGCGCTGTAGCTCATCTGGTATCTCCTTTTTCAAGTTGATGATGTTATTTTGTGGGTAATGGCACACCATACATGCTTTTGGAGATTCTTGTTTTTCTCTTGCTTGGTGTAACCTTTTTTTGGTGAGCACGAATATGGGTTGACTTCTATTGAGGCGTCTCTTGGTGGATAAAGGTCAAAGGAACTTTTACACGACTAGATAATTTTATAGATTCTTTATGATCAGATGTCGTTTAGATTGCAAGAACCTATTAGTAGATGGTCCGGTGTGGCCCTTAAATCAGGATTTTCCCTTATCCATACGAGTAACAAAAAGAAAAAGAACAGAAAAAAGATAAGGACATTTGACCGTAGTTTTCTGCCTTCTCATCCCCTAGAGAAAAAGATCAGGAGGAAGGGAAAAATAGCTTGATGTATTTCCTTTGTGATAGAGTGGTATTGAACGTTAACTTAGTTTTGTCTTGGTGTTGAATATTTTCTTTTTTGTCAAGAATGTGAGGCATTATATGTAGAGTGCAGGTGCTGTTGGAGGAATTGCTGCTTCTCTTATTCGTGTGCCAACAGAGGTACATAGGTTTATTTGTATTTTGTTTTGTTTTGAAACTTCTGATTGCAGCTATTGTTCTCTTTCCCTCTCTTTCTTCCTCTTTTGTGTGAAAATTGCAGGTTGTTAAACAAAGGATGCAGACATTGCAATTTACTTCTGCTCCAGATGCAGTTCGCCTTATTGTTTCAAAGGAGGGTTTTAAAGGTCTCTACGCGGTATGAATTTCTCTTTTCCTCCTTATCAATTTTATTTTCAAAGTTTTCTTCTTATTGTTATCGTATCAAAACAATTGCTCTATAAAAATGTTTTATATGTTTTAAGGCTACTTGAATAATCAGCTTTTTAAACATTCATGGAAGATATGCTGTGCTTGCACCTTGACCTTTGTTCTTTGTATTGTAGGGATATGGGTCATTTCTGTTGCGTGATTTACCATTTGACGCAATTCAGTTCTGCATATACGAGCAGCTTCGTATAGGTTATAAGATGGCGGTAAACTTCTTTTGACCATGGATTTTCTGACTCAATTTCCATCTCTGCCTCTGCCCTATAACACTCTCTCTTAGAAACTTACTACACAGTCTTCGCTGGATAAATTTGTAAGTTCTTTCAGTTGGCAATGTCAATATAAACTTGAGGCGAATGATATAGTTGATCATTTGACGAAAGTGTTTGAAAATTTGTCTTTACTGATCATTGATAAGTTCACTTAGTTAAGGTTGGTTTTGCTATTTACGGTATTTCGATTGAGACGGAACTTATTGAAGATAACCTCTTGTAAGCTTTTAGAAATGTTCAAGCTGCCCGTCTGTATTTAACAGTTGACAAATTTTAGCATTTGCCAAGCTAGTAATGTTTCTCCTATTTCATATGTTGCCCAGGCAAAGAGAGATCTGAATGATCCCGAAAATGCTTTAATTGGGGCTATTGCTGGTAATTCTCTCACTTGTTTTAGCCCTTGTGTGATTATTTTTGGTAGAATTTGAATATAAGCTCAACCAGTGTTGTTAAAAGCGCTAGGCGCACTTCAGGCGCTAGGATCCCCAATCGCCTGAGGCGCAAGGCGCACGCCTGAGCACAACAAGGCGCAAAATAAGAATTTTTTTTTTTTTTCAAAAAAAAAAGATTAGATAACAAAGATAAAGATATACAAATCATTTTAGAATTTAATTTTTTTTTTTTTTTTTTTTTTTTTTTTTTTTTTTTTTTGGAAAATGCAACCAAATGCAATTATTTTTATCCGGATGCGCTTGATTGAACATAAAAGCCAACTTGAGAAGTGAATGGAACCATAACATTAGAGACCCTCTTATACATAAGTGCATTCCCAACAGTGTTTCTTTTCTCTCTATTAGATTTTTCATTTGAAAACTTAAAAGGGACAAATATATCACACAATAATTTTTATATTTCTCAATTTTTTTAAAAAAATTAAAAAATACTACAACCATTAAAATTTCTCTATTACAAAATATTCACAAAAATTGCAAAACCCTAATTAAGATACAGAAAAATATATATATTTTTAGTTTATTATATGATAATAATTATAATAATTTTTTACAAATTTTATAGAAAATTTGTTGTGGACAATTTTTAAAATACGATTTCTAGGAGGAGAAATAGATTTAGAAAGTAAATGTAAAAATTAAATAAAAAAGACTGTTGTGAATGCTCCAACTTATTCATAAGAAATCGTATGTTCTTGTAAGCGTAGTTGCTAACATGCCAAGGTTTTAAATAGTTATCGGGCCTTCATAAGGATTGTTGTTGCATTCGTTTTGGAATGCAAGGGATGTAGCTTAACGATCGTGGAAATCGAAATAGCAAATTATTTTTACGTTGCAAAATTATTTTTTCATTTTATTCCTGGAGTTGTTTGTAGCGGTAGTGACGGTCTAATACAGACTAATAAGTTGTTTTAATGTCGATACATAATAATTTTGTCTGATACGTAAGAGAATTCATCCTCACCGCTATATTGACTCTTAGCCGTTTTGGCGGGAGTGGAAATCGGTACATTCATCAACAAATTAGGAAGATTTTTCATTGTTAACATATAAATTTGATGTGCAGTGTGTTGGGTTCAAAATTATGCAAAAAAAAAAAAAAAAAAAGAAGCCTTCATTGATTCAGATTTCAGAGTTGAAACTTCCGTTTGGTCATCATGAGATAGAGAACCATTTGATATTTAGATGACCCCAGAAATAAAAGCACCATTTTTTTTTAATTAGGTAAAAAATTCTCCTTTTCCATGGACTAACACATAGACGCACTCTCTATTTACGTTGAAACGACTATTCATAAAGAAAGCAGAACATATTTTGGATTATGTGAAATATATATCTTATTCCTGATGGAAGAAATCACTATGTCAAGGTGAATTTTTTTAGGCACATTTTTTTTTTTTTTTAAACAAAAATAAACTTTTTTATGCTTTAAGTTTTCAAATTGGGTATTTGTTTTCTTTGCCTGAAGAAGATCACCTGGGACGTGGAAGTGGAAAATACTTAGTTGTGCACAAAGACCGATAGGGCTTAAAAGAATACAGACTCCAAGGCACAAAAAGCATATTGGCTGTCTTGTTCAATCAAACTAAAGTGTGTGACAGAGGGAGACTGACGAAGGCCTTTGTTGGATCCGGCAGATTTATTTATTCAAATCCCCAAAGTCACCTAAAAATATGTGCTAAAAAAATGGCAAATAATCTTTTCTATTCCTCAAAAAAAAAAAAACAAAACAAAAAAGGAAGAGAGAAACGTTCTAATAATATTTAATCATAAATAAATACAAATTAACACTTTTTTTCTAAAATTCATAAAATTTTGATATGTTATCACGAAAATTTCATTTCCAAACTTAACTCACACACACACACACGCGCGGAATAATTTGAAGCTAAATTTCTGATTCACTATATATTAATTAGGAAAATATCTGTTCAATTGTTTAATTTCTTTACATACTTTCATAACTATATATGAGATTAAAATATTTTATGGAAATTATGATGAATTTTTTAGAATACATTTTTCATGTCATTATCATTTTTACGAGAAGTATTTGGATAAATTGGAAGGAAAGTAAAGGGAGAAGATATATTTTGCTAAATGGAAATAGGGATAAAAACATCACCGGTAGTTTAAAATTAAAAGAAAAGAACAGAAACTTATCCGGTAAAAAAAGGGAGGGAAAAAAGAAAAAGGAAAAGGTTAACCTCAGAAATGAGGACCCATATAAAATGTATTCTCCTCCTGTCCACACAATAAAGCTCAGATCAAAAAGTGGAAGGTTGAATTGAGCAAGAAAAGAGGTTTTGGAAAGCAAAGATAGGAATGAATTTCCTCTTTTTTAGAAAATCAAATTGAAAAAAAGACTAGAGGAAAAGGAAAGGAGAACCAAAGAAAAGGGGAGATCCTAAATTCTCTTGGTAATTTCCTGTGACTAAATATACATACATATAAACATACCTGCATGTTGTTGTATCTATTGAAGGTCTTGAAGCAAAGATGGCATGAGAACTGAGTTGGACCAATCAGGATTTGTGCAGGTGTTGGGATCCAATACTGACCTCTATTTAGTGGTCCAGTGAGAGAATTACAAGCAATACTCACTTCTCCCTCTTCTTCTTCTACTTCTTTTTCTTCATTATTACTATTACTATTATTATTATTATCATCAAAGTTTCTATTTTCTTTAGAGGAGATTTGAGAAATAGGGTTTTGATTTGGAAGCCCTAAATGAAGGGAGACACTATCTCCATTGAAGCTGGCCAAAAAGTCCTTTTCCATGGGGTTATTACACTTATTTTCGGCTTCCATGTGAGAGTTTTCTTGATCTAATAAGTTAGATCTTGATGGGATTAAGCTTAAAAGAGGAAGAGCTTCTCTCAGGGGGGGAGATGGAGGGGAAGAGTAGTGGTAATAGTTGGTGTATAAGTTAAAGCCATAAGTCGATGATGAAGAAGAGAAAGGGTTAGGGTTAGGAGTGAACCAACCATTGAAGTAATGAGAGAATGGATCACTCATGGTGGAAAGTTAGAAGGGAGAATAGCAGTTGGTTAGATGAGATAGGTAGTGTATTATAGAGAGAGAGAGGGAGAGAGAGAGAACGAGTAAACCAGAAGTTTAAAAAGGTGTAGGGTACTGAACAAAACCCCCAAATTAATAGTGGTTAGAGGGTAAAGAGAAAAACTGTAAAATGATGGGAGCCAAGGTTGATAAAGTGAGCCTCATTGAGTAAAATAGTAGAGACAAGATGTGTCTTATGAGGTGTGACTAAACATTTGAGAAAATATGGCCAAGGTACAGACGTTATACAATATTAGGTTCAAAGTGATAAAAAAAACATGATAGAAAATTTTATGCATATATGTAGTTAGAAAATTGTTTTATATATCTATTTATCATTTAACTAGTAAGATAGATATTAACAATATTGTTATGAATAAATAATTTCTCTTATGTGAAAGTAATTTCTCATATGTGTTAATTGATAAGTGGATGTGAATTGAAATTTCCTACATATTTGTATTTATAAAATCACTATCCTTGAAAAAATTATTTTCTTTTCATAAAGCTATTTAGGCTCTATTTATTTATATAACATCCCGAAAATTCTGGGTAAATTTTTCGCATTTAATAATATTATGTATCTCATTATAATATTATTACTGCATTCATGGCGAGGCCATAGTGAGGTAGTGTAGTTGTTGTGTGGAAATGTATGGCATATCGGATTATTTTCATTATATATGCTAAGAGATGAATTCACATTTAGATACCTGTTAGTGAGTTGCGAGTTCTTGAGAGTTATATGTGGAGATCATATATCGCATTAGAGTATAAATGCATATTGGCGAGTTATATGTTTGGATAGTATTTGTGAGTAAATTGTAAGTGGTATTGTTATCGTGAGACGTGAGAAATTGATGTGAGTATGAGATTTATGAGGCTTGTGAGTGTGCAAGAATTGTAAGTTGATGTGTGCTTGAGTGAGTATTGGAGTTGAGTATGATAACATATGTGAAAATGGTGTGAGAATGCGTGTATTAGCATGAGGTAGCCTTAGGGCGAGAGATGTGTTTAAAATGGTTGTGGGAAAATCTTAGAAATTCTGCATTTTCAGTGAGTTTTTCCAGATTGGGTAAGCTGTTCGAACGGTGGGTTCCTGTCGTTCGAATGGTACCCAGAATACCGTTCGAACAGCAGTAACAGTGGAATCCAAAATCACTTTTCAACCATTTTAAGTGTGGGGTATATTTTATTTCTCATTTCTAGTAGCAAAGATAGTGAGTGAGAGAGATAGATAGAGGGAGTGACGAAAATATTAGGGCTTGGTGAATCATCTAGCTTGGGGGGCTCGGATCTGGAAATTAGTTACATATTCAAACTCTCCAACATCTAAGCTCCGTATTGACGCAAGTATGTTTCCCTACCTCGTTCATTTCTCCATACTTAGGTTTTTGTGCTAGGTCCGAATATCAAAATAAAGTTGATATTCATACTCTTGATGATTAGTAGACTGTTTTTGTATATAAATTCATGTTGATTCATTATTATTTGATAAATCAAACTCGAGGTCAAGTGGAGGTGAAGTTTGTTGGGGGGAGGGGGTTGACGAGAGATTGCGAGGAAACTTCTAGTGCATTGCGAACTACGTGTAGGCAACAAAATAGGAATGTATGTATAAGTTTGAGCGAGTCCCTAATTGTGTGATTAGGGTTAATTTTAAATACTTTCTTACGAGTAATGTTTATATAAATTTCTATGAGTTAAAATTAATAAAAATGGAATGAAAGCATATTAGGTGGAATTTATATGAAATTTATATGGAGACGTGGTTATTTCATGATTGCGAGTATTGATGTATTTATGTGGGATTTATATGAAATTTATATAGAGACGTATTTATCTCATGATAGCGAGTATTGACGTGTTTATGTGGGATTTAACTAACATTTATATAGAGACATATTTATTTCAAAGCGAGTATTGACATATTTATGTAGGGTTTACATGAAATTTATATAGAGACGTATTTATTTCATGATAGCGAGTATTGATGTGTTTATGTGAGATTTATATGAAATTTATATAGATATGTATTTATTTCATGATAGCGAGTATTGACATGTTTATGTGGGATTTATATGAAATTCATATCACGATATATTTATTTCATATTAGCGAGTATTTGGCATAATATCATTTTGTTTATGTTAAAAAATGAGACTTTGATATTGATATTGATATTTATCAAGTATAAATTGTGAGTGTTCGGAAATGGACTTTTCAAAAAGTGAGAATTTGCTTGAAAAGCGATAATTTGCTTGAAAAATGAGAAATTGCGAGAAAAACGAAAATTTGAGATAAAGCAAAATATTACGAGAAAAGTGGATTTTTACAAGAAATTGAATTGAAACAATGAGATTGAATTTAAAAGTTGGTTTTAAGTAAGAACTTGATTTTTAATGCATGAGTTACATTGTATTGCAGGTTGAATCATTTTATATTTTTTTTCAGGACCGTGTCAATTTTATATATGCGAGAAAAATAAAGAGCAAGCTCGGTGCCTTACCGTAAAGTCGGAAAACCTGATCAGAGATACACTATAATTACACCATGTGAGGATGGATTATACCATAAGTTCTACGAGATAGTTCTATAATTTTTATAGAACTGCGAGAGATACTTGTCCCAAATTTTTAACGAGATGCGAGTTTTGAGTCTTTGTGGGTATGTGTGTGTGAATACATATGTGCATTTGTGGGTTGAATTGCATTGGCATTGACATTGCATTGCATTGTATTATTATTCTGTGGCATAGATATTATACTTGCGGGCACTGCACAACATCACATATATCATCTTATTTTGGAGACTAACTCGTACACATTATTTTCTACTTTTGTAGACACTTATACTATAAGTACCGAGGTTAATATAGTATTGCTGAGGGTGATTGGATCTTGTATATATATTTCTTTCTGGCAGATTTATGTTAGATTTTATTTTGATATATTAACCTAATTCATATTGTATTATTCAAAGGCTTAGCGAGATGGATTTATTTATTACATTAGTGTGATTATATAGACGAGATGTTTATTTTGTGCCCGAGGGACTTGAGTATTACATTCCATTGTTGCTCCATTAGTGAGATACCATGTTTGGAGCAAGAACAAAATGTAATATATCTTATCAGTATTGGAGCATGCAGGTCATTTTGTAATATGTAAACAGGGAGTTTACTATTGTTACCATGTTGGTACCTCCTTTTATTCACACTCTAATGGATGATATATATTATGCGAGCATATATAGAATGTGAGATTTACAAGATGTGGTATTAGTGTGGATTCTCTATTTTTATTTTCAAAACTAATAAATATTTTTTATTCTCTTTTATCTAAAAAGGGAATTCACTCATCTTCCAAGGCTTCTAGTGGGTTCTCGGCTTACCTCGTATCTTCCAGGAAAATTGGTACGTGACAGGTTGGTATCAGAGTAGTTTAACTGGGTTTAAGTAAAACTAAGTAGCTTTCGGATAGACTTTGTAAGATCAAAAGTGTAGTTGTGGGTTTATGTGCATTGTGTGCTTATGTATAGTTGTGTGTTAGTATAGTGCGTGAGATATAGTATAGCATAAGTAATGCGTGGTAGATTATCTTGACGTTTCCTATGCGAATTATGAGCTTATATGCGAGGTATAAGTTGTACATGTGGATTTGAGAGATTTATATGCTATTAGTGGGGATATATAGTGAGGAGTAAATTCTTTCATTGCGGGGTGTTGTGTAAGTTTAAGGCATTGCTAGTGAGACTAATGTCTTCATTTCTTATTGTATTATATATAAAGTGAGAGATGGCTCGTGGTGGTAGACGAGGACCTAGTCGAGGACAAGGACCTGATCATGGCCGTGGGACTGCTGTTCGCGGGGGCGTACTAGTAGACTTGGGGCAGACGAGCAGAGGTTATGCCCATGCGGGCTAGAGACACAGAGATTCAGGTTGTTGAGGGCATTCCTGATTTATCCGAGGGCAGTGATGCGAGTATTGATGAGTATGAGAAGAATATTCTTAAGGTCCGACCTTATGTTCCGCAGGGAGCTCCAGTGGTTCCAGGGGTAGCCTAGACTAATATTTCTGGATTGTTGTAAGTTATGGAAGAGGTTATGCACAATCTGGCGCGTAACATACGTGGGAGAGCACTGGGGAGTCGAGGACATCTATAGCCCAAATGCAGTTCTGGTAGATAGAACTACCATCTTTCAGAGGAGATGGGGAGGTAATTATCATGGATACATGGCTTAAGGAGATCGAGAGGATCTTCGAGGCATTATAGATGGTCGATAATGACCTACGTAGGGAGGTAGCCGAATGGTGGAAGGGTCATCACAAGATTAGTGGAAGAATTCTTCCCAAGTATTCTTCAGGAAAGGAAGCGAGCTGATTTTGCTAATGTTACTCAGAAGACATCAATAGTACAATAGTATCAGAGGACATTTATATGTCTTTCTCGTTATACTCCAGAGTTAGTGTCGACAGATAAACTTCGGATTCAGAAGTTCGATAGTGGATTTCGTTATAGTATCCAGTTCATTGTGGTAGAGGGTATGCATGAGACTTATGAGAA
>MKEJ01064052.1:0-20450 GCA_001753735.1 Embelia ribes
ATTCGAGTCAAGTCGAGTTCAAATATGACTGGTACTCGTTGTAACACCTATCGAACACAAAATAACAAAATATATTACATTTTATATAATAATAGTAGACTTACATACGATTTGCACATGGATTTATAAAGTTTTTATTTATATAAAAAAAAATGCTTACTAAGTTAAGAGCAAAAACTAAAAATATATTTCATATAATTTTTAAAACCGGATGGAACCATACACATTGGATCAATCCAGTTCTGGTTCTATTTGGCCTCAATTTTGATTCCAAATTTGAAAGAACCGACGTTTATCGGTTTGATTATGGTTTCGTACAGCTAGGAACCATAACTGATCTGGAACCAAACCATAAACCGATTACCCTGAACTTTTTCGAGAACTAGCTGTAATATTATAATTTAAAGATAATTATAAGTTAAACTTATTAGCATGCATCCTAAAAATTATTGAATTATTCAAGAAAAAAATGTATTTTTCGATTTATATAGTGTATAAATTTTTTTTTTTTTTACTGACATTTGATACACGATGCGATGCGTGTAAATTTTATGAAAATTACTTAATATCTCATAATTGTGTTTTTTTAAATTACATTTCCATCTTAGTATCTGAAATTTGTTTAAAAACTTATACAAATAATTCTTAAAAAATATATAGAGTCCTCAAATGTAATGTAATATCTCATAATTGTTACTTAATTATACTTAAAGGTAGAAGTTACTTAATTTGAAGAGTATTTTAATTAAAAATATGGTAACTTTGATAATGAAATTTTTACTCTTTAATCTTATTTTTATGTTCATTAAAATTATAGTATTTATTCTGAACTTAAATCATTTGTAAATGATGAAAATATATGAAGTTACCAATATATTATTTATTTTGGTATAATTTAATCTCTTCATGATGTTTAATGCTAATATTTCTCTTATTTTGATTATTGTAAGATTCTAAATATGAGAAAAATCACAGGTCGTTTTTCTTAAACTTTTGGATCAAGTTTGTCAAATTTTAAAATTGTAAGAATTATTACTGCTATAAGTGAAACTATGGGGACCAAAAAGAACTAATATTGAAACTATAGGGATCATTATTGTAATTAGCCCTAGCCTAATTTTAAAAATATGATATTAGATGAAATATTGGATAAGTGATGATTTATATATTTTATTAAATATATTATTATATTTTTTTGGTTCAAATAATCAACTAAATTAATTGTAATTTTGTGATATTTTCGGATTGTAAAATAGAGAAAAATTTTAGAGGACTTCATACTTTTAAAATAGAATTAAATTAAGAATATGATAGAACCGAACTGTATTAAAATGAACCTAATTGAAACTTGTCCACACCAATCAAGAACTGAACCGATCTTCAATGGCTCAATTTTTGTTCCAAAAAGATATAATTAATTTTTAATTATCCGATTCAATACTTTGTGTGGATCCAGTATGAAACCACGTACACCTCTAGTAGAAATCATAATTATTAGAGCATTTACACCAGCTTTTTTAATTTTATTTTTAAATCTCATTTTCTATAGACTCACTTCTCATACAAAATAGAAATGAGTCATATAAGACTATCTAAAAAGTCATTTTTATATAGCAAAAATATAAATATCAAAGATAACAAATTCTAAAAAAATATTTTTTTAATATATTAGTGTATTTGTTTTATTTTTGTACCAAAAATTTTATTTTTTTAACAAAGAAATTGTAAATGGTAGCTTTCTCAATAAAGAATTTTTTTGTATCATTTATAGAAATCTTTCTTAAAATAAAAATATTGACATGGGTGATTTTTTTTCTCAGTTTTTAAAATTAGAAGGAGAAGAAAGGTAGGGATGCTCTTCGCAAAGGATTCATCCTATAACCCTATTTAATGAGTGAAGCTACTCTATTCTAATTCATAGAAAGTCTTTGTCCCAATATATTGTGATACACAGTGACGATATAGAATTTTTAAAAAGTTGAGCCAAGTCCACTTGAATATAGAAGGCTAATATTTTAGTTATCATGTTTTATTTGAATATGTAACAACAATTAATTTAGATAAGCGAAATTTATTATATTGACCAAAAATAATTTTATCAATAGCGTAGACTTGTTATATAAATGTATCTTAGAGGCAATATGCTCTATGTTATTGTAATTTGTTACATTCAAAAGTTATTGATACTTGCTGTGTGTGCCGCTAACTGATATGCTTAATAATGATATCAATTAGTATATTATTTTTTTGGGATAAATGTCAACTTCAATCTTTCAAGATATAATATTACCTACTCACAAAAAAAAAAATGCAAGTTAAGATTTATTAATTTATAATTTTAAATACGGTGACTTTTATTATAAAAACAGTAAGATGAAAGATGTTTCTAAAATAAAAATATAAGTAACAATTTGAAAAATTTATACTTTTTATATAAAAGTTGAAAAATATAATAAAACAAAAAATTTTTGTTATCTTCGATCAAATTCAAATTCTCTATATGAAACCAAAGCACACAAGTACCCGAAAGAAGCTAAATAGCGTAATTTCCACGGGTACCGACACGTCCTTGATACATAAAAGAAGTTAATTTAAGAAAAAATTCGGTAATTTCGCGAGATCAATAGACGGACGAACCGAAGCAAATATTATATCCCGCTCGACCCCAAAATTATTTTAAAATAACAAATTGAACCCAAACCGAAGTTAGAATCCGAAAATTAGACCTCGGCCGGGTTCGGGTTTTAGGGCCACCCGTATCCATGTACCATCCTAGCTGGCAAGCCAATTGAATAATCCCAAACTCCATCGCTTCTCTCTCTTTCTCTCTCTATCTGTCTCCTCAGTCCTCATCGCGATCCGGCAGTTGCCTCTCTCTCTCTGTCTCTCTCCGATTATCTCTGCCGACTGTATATATACCAGTCGACGATCCCATAGCTGCTTAGATCTTCGCTGCCGGTTGTGACTGAGGTAATAATTCGATTTGTGTTTTTCTTTTTCTCATCTAACATCCATTATTTTAGACCTAATTGATTTTTTCGCCTTACGATGTTTTGTTTGTGTACAATTTTGCGTATCTAAGGTTAAATTCGTGATCTATAGATTTTTAGTTTGCTTAAAATTGCTGTCTTTAGACGGGTGGAATTTGGAATACAATGAAGTTTTTGTTTTGTTTTCAATATTGGCAGAGATTCTGATTTTTGTACAATTTTTGTATCTGGAGTTAATTTTGCAATCCCTGGATTTTTAAATTGCTCAAAATTGTTATCTTTAGATGGGTGGAATTGGGAAAACTATGAATTCTGGTTTGTATAGATTCTTGTTTTGTTTTTTGGCGGAGATTCGATTTCCATGTAATCATAGGATAGCTTTTGTATACTGTTGTGATTTGATGAATAATGGATTGAATTTTGAGTGTTACCTTAAAAAAGTCTCTTTTATCTAAAAAAGATGTGTTGAAGTGCAATAGCTGTTATACCTTCTTTATTACTGTATCTGGGAGATGATAGTCGATAGTATTTGCGATATCTTGCAGGCATATATGTTTGTTAGTGATGCTAAAAGAAAGTGCCAGCTGGATATTTAGGCCTAGTTTGCTGTCACTTTTTAAAATCCTCTTCGTAAGGTTGTTTTTAAGTTTATCCTAAAAGCAGGTGCCATTATAGTCTTTGGTAAATAACAGTAATAAAATTTGTTTTGACTAGTGTGTTGTTTAGTATGTGATGTTTTTTATTCTAAAAAGACAAAAGAAGTTATGCATAATGATAAAAACATGATTAAGGTTATTTTGAAAATTAATGATAAAGAAAAGTAGAAACAACTTTTAAAAGCACCCGTGAGGTTGCTTCTAAAAGCACCCCTGAAAAGACAGAAGTTGGTTTTAAAAGCAGATGTTTAAATCTTTTACCAAACACCACTGCTACACTTTCGAAGAAAAAACAAAGCGACTGCAACCCCAAACTGGTCCTTGGTCAAACAATATTACCACGGTTTTCTATTATATTTGTTATTCCTGAATCTCTCCCCACCTGATAGTAATTCTAATTTTTTATCACTATGATTTCATAATGCTTTTTTTTCCTTCATCTTTTTATCATCGGAAGTTAATTTCTACTGGGCTTGTAATATTCATGAATGCACTTTGTTCCATATCCATTTAGAATTATTTATGGAAGCATAGACATTGCAAAGAGATCAAGTGCGTTATACGAATATTATGGGAACACAAAATCCTAATCGTGGTAATTTCCCCCAAAGACCTGTTTCTCCACCCTTTCCCCTTTCTCAGACCACATCACCCTTTTCGTCATCTGGCCCTGTTATCGGTTCAGAAACCTCTGCATTTAGGCCCGGTGCACCAGCGGTTACACAGTCTCAACGGCCTTTCTCATCTTCTGGACCTGTGATTGGATCACCAACATCTGGTTTTAGACCTATACAAACAGGGAGACCAAATGATCCATTGGTATCCCAGCCATCATCATATGCCCCACCACCAGTTGGAACTTTACAGAGATACCCAACACCGCAGTTTTCTCCGACAGCTCAGCCACCTCCTCCACCGACATCTGCTCCAGGGAAGCAGCTGTTCTCTCCGCCATTTAGACCTCCTCCCGGCCAAGTTTCTCCCTCACCTGTTTCCTTTCGTCCACAATCTCAAATGCCATCCTTGCCTATGGGATCTCCCCCGCCAACCATGAATCATATGCCACCTGGCATGAATGCTCCTCCATCATCTTCGTCTGGTTATCCTAGTTATCCTAACCAACAACCTCCACCCTCAGTACAAACTGCACCATTTGGTGCCCCTCAGGGTGGTTATGGTATGGCTCAGCCATTGACTACTCCCTCTCCGTTTGGTCAACAAAAAGGCTATGTTCCTCCCCCACCAGTTGCTGCTCCATACGGTGTTTATTCAAGGGGACAAATGCAACAAGGTGTTGGACCTCCATTGGGTGCTGTGCAAGACATCATTGCAGACTTTAGCTCTCTCTCTGTAGCTTCTATCCCTGGATCAGGTGACCCTGGACTTGATCCTAAAGCTTTACCAAGGCCATTGGATGGTGATGTCGAGCCGAAGGCATTTTCTGATTTGTTTCCCATGAATTGCAACCCAAGGTATCTACGCCTTACAACTAGTGCGATACCGAGTTCTCAGTCTTTGGTTTCAAGATGGCATTTGCCTCTTGGGGCAGTTGTTTGTCCTCTAGCTGAAGCTCCTCAAGGGGTGAGTTCCAATTTATGCCCTCAGATCTTCTACACTTTGCTAATGGTGAATATTTTTGATATTGTGTTTTATGTTGTTTTTGCCTTTTTGATCCTAAAATAAAATCAGGAGGAGGTGCCTGTCGTTAACTTTGGCTCTACTGGTATTATCCGATGTAGAAGATGTCGAACTTACGTGAACCCATACGTGACGTTTACGGATGGTGGAAGAAAATGGCGCTGCAACATCTGTGTTTTGCTCAATGATGGTAAATTTCTGGCTTTCTAGGACTAGAAGTATCATCATATTTGGGAAGTGCAAGATCCATAGATGTATAGAACTCAAATTTGTAATATTGAACTGATGTTGAGCATGCTAATTGTATTTATGTGCTTGTTAGTTATGAACATTATTGAATTAGAAATGTGCAATTGTCTGGATTAAATTGTCTCTCCTTCTCATGTTGCTACATGTTATGTGCTAGTACTCTGATTGTCCTTTGAATGTGTCACTCCTTTAGAAGTACATGTGGACCAAAAAGAAAAATTCGGGAATAATCTGCTAGATGTTACTATTAGCACAGGCCTGGAGAGTGTTATGTCAAATGTAGCTGGTCAGTATGCTAGGCTAAATGACACAATTTTATGTACTGTATGTACAAGTGTTTAAGAGATTTGCAGAAATTTATTGCTGTCACTTTGCAGACTCTTAACAATCACACAGAATGTGTTGCATTTCATTGTGTCTGCCTCTGTTGCCTCTGTTTTTATTCCTTTATTTTGGCTGGTTTTGTGTTGAGTGGTGTCAAAAAAATAGTTTCTTTAGGTAGCTCTTTCTTTATCTTCTTTCTTCCAATTCTAAGTAGGCTGATCTATTTTCATGTCACTGCCAGTGCCTGTTGATTACTTAGCCCATTTGGATGCCAATGGGAGAAGAGTTGATTTGAATGAACGGCCTGAGCTTACCAAAGGTAGTGTGGAGTTTGTTGCCCCAGCTGAGTATATGGTGCGACCTCCAATGCCTCCAGTATACTTTTTCATGATCGATGTATCAATTTCTGCCGTTCGAAGTGGAATGCTTGAGGCATGTACTTTTATCCAATTAACTTAACTAATTTTGCACTGTGTCTAGCTTTTTTTGCACTATCCCAAGCTGTCCGTTTGCTTCTGTCTCCAGTAAAATGAACAGATTGATGTCATCTTTTTGCCTTTTGTATTGTTATTGCTTCTCTTTCTTACGCAAAAAATGTTTGTGGACAAGTCTTATTATCATAATGTTAAGCGTGGCACATGGCCAGGAATTTAGTTTTTACATTTTCTGCAGGTTGTCGCAGAAACAATTAAATATTGCTTGGATAGATTGCTTGGCTTCCCAAGAACACAAATTGGGTTCATTACTTTTGACAGTACCATACACTTTTATAATGTGAAGGCAAGTAAAGAGTCCGTGATTGTATTTATTTATCAAACAACATCCATTATTTTGCCCCATTTGCATGTCTAATGATGTATGTGTTACTTGTGCCAGTCATCCTTGACACAACCTCAGATGATGGTTGTCTCAGATCTGGATGCGATATTTGTTCCTTTGCCAGATGATCTTCTTGTCAACTTGTCAGAATCAAGGCATGTGGTGGATGCTTTTTTGGATAGCTTGCCTTCCATGTTCCAGGACAATATGAACGTGGAATCTGCTTTTGGTCCTGCTCTTAAAGCAGCATATATGATTATGGTATGGTGCCTCTTTCTTTCGCCTGTACCATTATCATTTGTTTACCACCCACTGCGGTTGGAGCCTCATCATTGTCTGATCTAGTAGTTGATCTTTTTCTGAATTACTTATTACCTCATGAGTACCAGAACTAGTTTGGTAAATGACTCAGAGTTGAACTCCTTTTTCCCGATATGCAGGGTCAACTCGGTGGTAAATTGCTCATTTTCCAGAATACTCTACCTTCATTAGGTGTAGGCCGCCTAAGATTGCGTGGAGACGATCTCCGTTTTTACGGAACAGATAAGGAACATGCATTACGAATACCAGAGGATCCATTTTACAAACAGATGGCTGCTGATTGCACAAAGTGTCAAATAGCGGTGAATATCTATGCTTTCAGTGACAAGTACACTGATATAGCCTCGCTTGGTAGGTTTAACTTCTATTACCTTTCTGATTTGTGCATCTGTTTTGATGAATTTGAGTTATCCTGTTGTGGAGTTTATATCGGTCAGCTATGCTAGGAGTCTGGATTATGTATTAGTTGATATTGATGTATAATGTTTGTGAGATTATGTGCTGCATAATGTTTCCCAAACCTGTCCTTTTGGAAAAAACAAATCAATCTTAGATTATTAGCTTTTATGCTTATGCACTTAATGCAATCTATGCCAGATTATCGTCCTTAGACTCATGTATCAGACTTGCCTCACTCTAACTTCCGACTTTCATGTTATATATGTATGATGACCTGAGTTATGGGCAACCTTTTGGTTTTCTGGTCTTTTCTTTTGTTCTAATTATTCATTCTGATGAATTATATTTTCAACTTTTGTTATCTCTTCGTCTGTGTAGGGACTTTGGCTAAATATACTGGAGGACAACTCTATTATTACCCAAATTTCCACTCAACCATTCATAAAGAGAAGTTGAGACATGAATTAGCCAGAGACCTTACCCGAGAAACTGCATGGGAATCTGTCATGCGCATACGGTGTGGAAAAGGTTAGATATAACGTCAATCTATTACTAATCTGATTGTCATGTGAATTTGGATTGGAAAGCTAATAATTGTTTTCTTTCATTGTAGGCGTGAGGTTCACAACCTATCATGGAAATTTTATGTTAAGTTCCACGGATTTATTAGCCCTTCCAGCTGTTGATTGTGATAAAGCGTATGCTATGCAGATGAATTTGGAAGAAACATTATTGACCACTCAGACAGTCTATTTCCAAGTTGCTTTATTGTATCCTCTTAAAATTTTGCTGAATGATGCAATAATACTTCTCGTCACTGCATATAGTGATGCCTATTCTCATGAAGTTTCGTTAATAATTTATTACTTGTGTGGAGAATTCCCTCCACACATACCCTAAATAGATTCAGACGTGAAGACATTGGAGACATTGATTTCTTGGAAGTGCACTATCAGGCACATGACACATATTTCATCTATTCTGAGCTTATGATGTTATATGGCACTGTAAGTCACATATAAAAAGAATAGTCAATGAGAAATTGTTGCCATATTCAAAGTGTGAAGTTCCTCCCCCTTTATTTCTGTTTTCTAATTTTCATTTTTTTGGCCGGTTTCTTTTAGCAAAAACTAGTCATCATGCTATCTTGTAAAGATGTATGGAATAACAAAATCTTGATTTCAATTGATTAAAGCAACTTTCCTTAGCCATTAAAAGATACACTTCATCTTCTGGAGAGAGACGAATAAGAGTACACACTGCTGTGGCAACAGTTGTGACAGACTTAGGAGATATGTACCGCCAGGTCGATACTGGTGCTATTGTTTCTTTGCTTTCAAGAATAGGTAATAGCTCCTATCTCCTTCCATTACCATCTCTCTCTCTCTTATCTTCTTTTCTTTCTGTTATAATGTTTCTCTTTTAAAATGTGTGTGCAGCTATTGAGAAAAGCCAATCTTCTAAATTGGAAGAGGCTCGAAACATGGTCCAACAAAGGATTGTCAAAGCCCTGAGAGAATATAGAAACCTATATGCTGCGCAAAATCGCATGGGCAGGATAATATACCCTGAATCACTGAAGTTCTTGCCTTTGTATGGCTTAGCACTGTATAAATCTACACCCCTTCGTGGTGGGTATGCTGATGTGCAACTCGATGAACGCTGTGCAGCTGGGCATTCCATGATGACTTTACCTATTAAAAAGCTGTTGAAGCTACTATATCCTAATTTGCTTCGTGTTGATGAGTTTCTTGTGAAGGTGCACAGTGGTTTTTCATTTGAATTTTCTACATTTTTTGCATTAGTTTTGAACCTTATTTTCTCAACCATTTTTTACTTGCAGGCATCTTCTAAGGCTCATGAATTCAATATTTCAAGGTTGCCACTCACAGCTGAGAGCTTAGATTCAAGAGGTCTTTATATTTATGATGATGGTTTCCGTTTTGTTATATGGTTTGGAAGCATGAGTTCTCCTGATATAGCAATGAGCCTACTTGGGGAAAGCTTTGGGATGGACCTTTCGAAGGTATGTTTCTGTTTCTTAACAGATCTAGAATAATCTCAAGTCATTAAATGCTTCAAAACGTTGCTTGCTTGACATATTATTGTGCATTCTCTTAGAATTAGTGTAATTCTATCTAACAATCAATTTTATTTCCCCCTTATAAACTGATGCCCAATACAATGTTACTCCATGTCGTAGAGAGAATATTCTTGCAATTTTTTAAGGAAATATTTGCTGATCTGCACATAGACACTTCAAAACATTATTGTAGTTGATAGAAATGGAGATTTTTCAGCCATGTTTAAATTGCTGTTGGAATTTAGCGTGATTGACCACCCAGTATGTTGTACTCATCTTTTGCCTTTTTCCTCTAGATTCAGGTCTCTCTGAGCGTGCGAGATAATGAAGTATCAAGAAAGCTATTGGCGATACTTCATAGTTTTAGGGAATCGGACCCTTCATATTATCAGCTGTGTCATCTCATAAGACAAGGTGAACAGCCTAGAGAAGGTTACTTTTTGCTTTCTAACCTTATTGAAGACCAGGTTGGAAGTGCAAATTATGTAGATTGGATCCTGCAAATTCACCGGCAAGTGCAACAAAACGCTTAAGATAGAGGTAATGATGCATTTGTTTGAGTGTTGCATCCGTGCCTGCATACTTTCGGGCTTCCTAAGCCGGTTTTATATCACAGATTGAAAGATGAAAAAGGGGAACATGGGATACCTTGGGAAACCAAAAAGAAAAAGGGGAACATGGGAAGCACTTGAAATTAATCACATAAATAGCAAAGAAAAGTGCTTATTTGTCACCCCCAATGTCTGCATTTTCACTGCTGTAGTTGTGTTACTTTTAATTTTGTTCTAATATATACTCTCGTATTATGCAGATATTATGTTGTAGGCATGGTCCATGGATGACTTGTTCCCGATGGCTTGTTCCAGCAGTTTCTAGTCACAGGCAACCCAATACATTATTTGAAGCCAGAGGAATGTAGCCTTTGTTACCTCCATTACAATTACAAAGCCGTTGTGTTTTTGTTAGAAACTAGTTGTGTGATAAGATCTACAAGAACAATTCTTGGTTTATTTGTTAGATTAAATAACTAGAAACTGTACACTTTTCAATGATATAAATTTTGCTTTTTTTTTATTTTTTATTTTTGGACAGTAAAAGGAGAGAGGGATCCAAATTTTGTGTTAACCTAGCGGCCTATGATTTTACTATCCCTTCAAATTAATGTTGTTTGGTTGATATTATTAAATTGTTAATTTGATTGCCTACGGGGAGCTGCAATAATTGGCTCTAATAGGCCGACGAACTGTTGAGTTGCTTGAGACTGTTGGGGCTTACATACTATCGTGCATAGACCCCTTGGAGGTAACTATCGGACTCTGCCTACTTTAGTTAATGGACTTCTTTGGTTCGTATTGGGTGTTTGTTTCACTTTTTCTGTTGCATTAAGCTGCTGCTTTTCACGTTTGGAACTGTATTTTAATTACAATTTTAGGGGTATATCTTCATAGGTTTGGTAATGAGTCGTATGCTAGTCGCATTTTGGCTCACTTCATATTGTATCATACAGGAACAGAAACAGATTTTGCACTAAAAAGAATAGCTTACTTTTGGTTTAAACTCAAAATTAGAGGTGACATAAACCCCCTAGGCATATGAAAATTACCACCTTTGTTTTTAAGGAAAAATCATTTTACATAAATTGTACAATAACTTGCTTTTATACGAAATTATTATATTTTAAGAATGAATTATTATAAATTATGAAAAAATTTACTATATTTTTAGATAAAAACACACTACTAGTAATTTGTCCTCAATTTATAATAATTTGTTCTAAAATCGAAGTAATTTTTGGACATTACTAAAAAAAAAATTATATTGAGAGGACTTCCTGTTTTTCATATGTTAGTAACATATAGTGAAAAAATTCTTTTACCTCGTCACTATTGGATAAGGTAAAAGACGTCACTATTGGATAAGGTAAAAGAGGTTCAATATTGAATATTTTTACCTCATTCAATGCTGATGAAATAAGTAACAAAATGCAGCTCCTCACAAAACAGTACACTCGCAGTAGCATCCCAGTACCCACACTTAGCACCCCTCCAATAAAACAGTATATGACACTTCACATCAAAGATAGCTTTGGCCTTTTATGGGTGGGAAAATCCTAAGGCGTATGAAAAATTCTTATTGATGCTTAAAAAAAATTTCAAAAATGTGACATTTTGGGGAAAAGTATGTATGCATTCTTTTATTTTTCATTTTTATATATTTTTGGTTTCAAATAGCATTTCATTATAGGTCTTTTTCTCCTTTCCAAGTAATGAATGCCATTAATTTGAGTGTTTTAGGATTTCCCTATGCATAAAAGGGTAACAATTGTACGTCTTTGGAAAGTGTCCCGAAGTGACACTTGATATATCTGTTTACAATATTCTTCGTATGGCACTTGCTACTTGCTAGTAGATAAACCCGCCAAACTCAACAATAATTGAATGAAAGTAATGTATCAAGTCATAATGAAGACACACAAATTATGAAAAGAAATTATTTCATTGATACTAGCAAATATTTACAACATGTTGATGTCAAAAGCTAACACATGCTAAAAAAGGTAACACTTGGTAGAAAATACAAATTTGATCACTTCTTCTCTATATATACATTCTAGGCCATTTTTTATGTGATAGTAGAAGACATTGACTATGTTTAAGTAGTGATAATGGCCAAAATAAAATATAAAAAATTACAAAAAAATGGGAAAAAAAATTACGATGATATTCCAACTACTGAGCTAACGTCCCGAGTGCGTTAGCCGACGACCCGTGATATTTCCCCCACTTGAGCGGCCGCTATCCTCGGTGACTTCTGATTCAGGTAATCTCTAATCAGATCAACAAAAGTCCCCTAATCTAACTCTCTTCCCCAGTTTACTTTATCATTCCCAAGTCCCCTCCAATTCACGAGAAACTCCCTGTGTTTCTTCTTTGAAAAGATTGTGATGCGATCTGTAAGAGTCTCTTCAACACTCTTCTTTTGGATTCTTATTCTTAAGGTTTCTTAGGTTGACACATTTCTTGTGGGATCTTCCATATCAGCATGATATGGTTTGAGGTAGTTAACATGGGAGACTAGATAAATCTTTAACCAAGAATGAGCATCGATCTTGTAAGCATACTTTCTAACCTTCTTGATGATAGTAACATGCCTTTCATATTTTTGAACATGTCTTCTATCTCGCCTTCGTATGTATTTGCGTTGCTCAGATAAAAGTTTGACCAAAACCAAATCCCCAGTTTTGAACTCCAAAAGGTTACGCTTATCATTCGCCATTTATGTAATTCCTTATTTAGATAGTCGTGCACCAATCAGTCTTTGTGCCAATATCTCACGAACTGGAAAACTCTTGGGGATTTCCCACCATAAGCTCATTCCACTGTGTGAGGTAACAATTATTGTAGGCCATTAATCACCTAAAAAAGGCCCATCCCATTGGATTCACTCTTTCGGGTGTTAACACATAGCTGAGCAACATCAAGGAGTCGTACCCATTTACATTGATTCATATTAATGAAGTGGCGCAAGTAGTCCTACAACATTTATTAAAGTATTCTATTTGTCCATCTGTCTCAGGGTGGTAACTCAAAGACATGCTAAGTTTTGAACCAAGAAGCATGAATAATTCAGATCAAAAGGTCCTAGTGAAATGTGAATCTTGGTCATTGATAATGTTCTTTGGCATGCCCCAATATTTAATAATATGTTTGATAAAGAGCTTGGCGGTCTCCTCTGCTGAAGTGTACTTGGGTGCAGGCATAAAGGTTGCATATTTGGAGAACTTGTCAACAATAGTGATGATTGTTGCAGCCTCTCCAATCTTGGGCAAGTTCGAATGAAATCCAGCGAAATACTTTCCTACGGTATTAACGGTTGGGGAAGTGGCTCCAGTAAGCCCCCTGGCTTATAATGCTCTAGTTTGTCCTCCTGAAAAATTAAACATGTGTGAATATATTCCTCCACATTATCCCACATATGATGCCAGTAATATCCTTACTCCAATAAAGTAAGGATTCTTTCGCAGCGTTGATGTCCTACCCATTGAGTATTATGGCATTTTGCAAGTAGCGCCCTCCTAAGTGCATCAACTTTTAGAACAAAGATGTGGTTGCCCTTGAATAAGAATAGCCCATCTTGGAGCCAAAATCAATGTGCTTTGCCCTCCTCAACGAGATTGATAAGGTTTTTGGCTACAAGGTCCTTGTCATAATGAGCCCGGATGCGGTCAAGCAATCTTGTTGATGGTATCCACATGGGATTAATTCTTTGTGGCATGAGCAAGCAATGTTTTCCTGCTCAGTGCATTTGCTATGTGGTTCGTAATTCCTACTTTATACTCCAACATGACATCAAACTCAACCAGTTTCTCATACGATCTCGTTTACCTCGCGTTATGCTTCGGGTTAGGATAAGAAATGACTTGCAGCAATATTGACAGTCTTAACCATAAAACTTCTTCCCAAAAGATAGTACCTCTACACACGGAGATAGTGGATCACAACCAAAAGCGCTTTCTCTTATGTTGTGTATCTCCATTCATCATCCTTTAGCTTGTGGCTCTCATAGGCCACTGGGTGACCATCTTGTAATATAACTCCCCCAAGTGTATAATTGGATGCATCCGTTTGTACTTCAAATGGCTTCTCCATGCCCGGGAGAGCCAGGATTAAGATCACTAGACATGGCTCACTTCAGCATATGGAAAGCTTGTTGCCACTCTTCAACTCAAGCCCATTCTTGGGTTTTTTTTCAGCAACTCAGTTAAAGGAGCAGCAATTCTTGAGTAGCCCTGCACGAAACGTCAGTAGTAGTTTGTCAAACCCAAGAAAGGTCTCAACTCCGACACCCTTATGGGTGGCTTCCACTCTTCAATTACTTGGACCTTTTCCCTGTCCATATGCATTTGTCCTCACTCAATTGCGCATCCTAAGAATTAGATATGCTCTTGAGCAAAAGAGCATTTCTCTAGTTTCGCATAGAGTTGGTTCTCCCTCAGCCTTTAGAAGACAAGCTTTAAGTGTTTCGCATATTCCTCCATTAAGGAGCTATAAACAATGATATCATCAAGGTACACCACCACAAACTTATCTAGGTACTCCCTAAATACCCAATTCATCAAATCAAAGTATAAAACATGGCTTGCCAAGCTCCGAAATCCGCGTCCTCAGGGACGTGAGCCTAAAACAGTATATAATATAAGAATAACATAATAATAACTGCCCAACTCACCTCAAGCACCTCAACAACAACAATAACAACTTTTTGCCATAATATAAATGTAATGGCCAAAATAAAATACAACTGATACCGTCACATCCTTTATCACAAAATATATCGTGCCAAACACTCGACCAAAATAATAATGAAGATATAAGTATGTTCTTCACCTCATATACAAGCCAGAACATACCTATACTTTCAAGCACCAACCATGCTAATCAGAGTGCACTACAACTCCAAAATAAAAGTACATAAATGAATCACTAACATGTGCACTAAAAGAATATGTACATCACACCTACAGCCTCTAATCAAGCTTCGTCTTGCTTTGGTACCTATAATATCACATGAATACATAAGCAAAATAAAAATTGTACGATTAGCCAAGTAACTCCACTATAAATAAGAGACTAGGTTATACGTACATGAATGAACACATCTCCACATATCTTCATAAATGCCACGAGTATAAATACAAGTATGATAATGGATGTAAACCCCCGTCAACGCACACATGCACCAATACTACGCGCACACACCCGCTCTGTGCATTTTGGGACTATAATAACACCGCTCTGCACATTTTGGGACTATAACACCACGTATAAAATACTAAGATTAGATAATCCACTATGTGGCCCAATCAAAGTTTTCATTAATTACCACCCACTTCGGCCGATTAATGGTAAATCCCAGATCTGATTTCCTATCTTTTATGGTAAGACTGAATGACCTCTTTACTTGATTTTTTTATAAAAAGTCACATTTTGGACGCACGCCCACATTTCTTTCAAAAATACACCACGTAATACACATCCTCCGCATGAATGCAATGAAATGCATTTTAAAATGATACGAACATGCTATCAACACAACTTATAAGTATGCAAGTCAAATGCATTAATAACTGAAATAAACATTGTAGCATTATACATTTGTAATGAAAATGTACATGTAATAATCATCTCAAATAGTCATATACACAATAAATCATCCCCACATCATAAACAATAGCAGTTTAATTATTATAAATTTATTACTACAAGTAAATACAATTATTAAGCTAGCATCCACTCGCATAAATTATACGCCTCCAATCCGCATCCAAATCACCACATAAATATACGTAATCACCATAATTCAATACACTTATCATAATCATATCATCATCCAATTATATATGATCTCCACATTTTCAATAAACGTATCATACATATAATCACCATAAATACATAATCACCACAACTCTAAATTCATATAAATATTCTCATCCCATATCTCATTATTGATTCAATCATCTCATATATATACAATCAAAGTCAACTCATTTATCTTAGAGGTCGTTAACTACCGTACCTTAAATCGCATTAGAAATCACATCGTTAACTACCTAGGCAAAAGCTCCAAAATTTGCCTATTCAACCCCCTCGATTTAATCTATCAGATGAACTTGAATCACCCCTCACCTATACATAGAAATGATCTACACATTATAAAGATCATGAATATCAACTTTATTTCTCACGTTCAAATGGTAAATGGAAATCAAGAAAGACAAGCGAGAGAAATGGAAGACGAGACTTACGCCAAAATGTTCGTTTTGCTCTACAGATGAGAAAACTCCCACTTTTAATCCAAGATGAATTTTGGAGTTAGATGATATTAAAACTCAAGATTGAGCAACAATTGAGTCTCTCTCTTTCTCCCTCTCTCTCTTAATCTTAACCTTTCAAAAATGATGTAAAAAATGGGAGAAAATATGTCTTAAAATCAAAAAGTAGTAAGGTCCACCAACAATCCACCAACAAATTTTTTTCTAACGGGGCATTGTCCCGTACCCTACAAGGGGCTAATTTCCCTTGACCCCCGCAACCTTTCCGAGAAGGTTGAACCTCGTGTCGTAACGGTAACAAAGATTGTAGGATGAAAACTACGATGCACAACGAAAGCAACATACTGCCATACCTCCATATATGTTCTCACCATACTTGTGTGTGTGTATATATATATATATATATATATATATATATACACCACAATGCATTGATAAATAAAAAGAAAAATTTGTTCGGAATTTTCGAAATGTTACATGGTTGGTGCATTTGTGAGCCTCAAAGGCATTACTAAGAAGTCGAAAGATTAGTATTGAGTGACGCAAGTCATCTTAAGCGCATCCCCCTCTTTGATTCACACTTGATAGTAGGTAAACCTAAAGTCCAATTTCGAGAAGTATTTTGCTGGACTCAATTGGTCAAAAGAGTTACCAATGAGTGGTATTAGGTATTTTTTCTTTGTGGTGATTTTATTCAGTACGCGGTAGTCAATGGTGATTTTATTGAGTACGCGGTGGTCAATGCACATCCGTAAGCTGCAATCATGTTTCTTTTGGAACAATACAGGTACTCCATAAAGTGCTTTGGAAGGTCAGATGTATCCTTCCTCAATTAACTCAGACAATTATTTCCTAAGCTCGTTTAACTCTATAAATGTTATATGATAAAGGGCTCATGCAAGCGGCTTTATCCCCGTTACCAACTCAATCTCCTAATCAATGCTTCTCTTTGGAGGAAGCATTTTGGGGAGCTTCTTTGGCATTACATCTTGAAATTTCCTCAAGATCTTCTCAATGGACTTTGGGATCGATTCTGCTTTTTATGAACTCATCCATTTTTAAAGCAATTACACATGTTGGCTCGTACCTCTTGACTCATTTCTTCAACTGTATGGCAGATATGAATTTCTTTGAATCATTAGTGGCTATTGTTAGAATGAGATGTGGCTTATCTCATATAAGATATATTGTATTGTTGTGAGGCATGGCCACTATCATAGTGTCCCTCAAGAATTCAAGCCCTAAAATGGCTTGAAAGTCATCTATCGGTACTATTGTGAAGTATATTCGTCCCTCAAACGAACCAATCTTGATAGGAATAGATCTTGCAATCCCAACAATGGGTTGAGCTTCTGAGTTGATAGTCTTGATACGGCTCGAATCTTTCTCTAAACAAATTCCAAGTCTCTTTACTTTCGTGCCAGCTAAAAAGTTATGTGCAGTACCTGCGTCAATAAGGGCCCGTAGGGGCTTTCCATTGAGCCTAATATCCACGAACATTAGCCCTTCTGATCTCACTTCTCTTCTTTTTCTTCAATTCTTCGTGGCTTAATATTAGTCACCTTCTTCTTCTTTTTTACTGTAGCTTTTCGTGCACACTTCTCCACAGCATTCACCATATGAAATGCCCTCACTCGTGATCTAGTCTTTGGTCCTAGTTTTGAGCTGGTCTTGAACTTCATACTGAGTCTAGATCTTTCATCTTCTTCTTCGCTATCACTGCCACCTGATAATGATTCTTCGATCGAGATTGTATGGCATTGAGGGAATTCAAAACTTTTCTTTAAGGATAGTCTGTCATCCTATGTGATCCATCACAAAGAAAATACACAAATTTTCTCTTATTTGTCGTAGTCGACCTTCCTTTTTCCATTGTAATATGTGTTGGAATGGGTCTTCCCGCCTCCCCCAAATTGTACTCTAGATACATATCCCACGTCACTTCCCTTAGGTTTGGATTTATTCTGCCTTTGTGACTTCCCACCTTTCCCACTTTTGTTAAAAAGTGGCTCAGAGGCGTAGATCACAAGGCTTTTCACTGCCGTTTGCGGGCTTGATAGGTCTTTACAGTCAAACGATTCAATTCCGTTCAAACCCAGGGCTTCAGTCTTTCAAGGAAATGGAATAACTTGTCCTATTTGGCACATCCCTTATGTCAAGCACTAGCACTGAGAATAATCGAACATAATCTCAAACACTTCCAGTATGGGTCAAGTTGTGTAAAGCTTTTCTTGCGTTATATTCTACATTCTCTGGAAGAATTGCAACTTGAACTCCCATTTTAACTCCTCTCAAGTATTGATCTCGTACCACCCTTGTTGGATCTCATCATATTTGGTTTGCCACCACAACCCAAAAACACGATGGCAATCGTAACCATCTGATTATCGTCAATTCTGGCAGCATGAAAGTATTGTTCCATGTTGAACATGAAATTTTCAAGCTCTTTGGCGTCTCAAACACTGTTGAAGGATTTGGGTTCAGGCATAGTCAACCAAGGTGCCTCCATCGTTCCTGTAAACGTGGAGTTTCTGTCGCTAGGGCCCTCACCCCCATTGTTACCACCTCCCGCAACAACTATTCTATTTAAGACATGAATACAGTTATCCATGTACTCAAGATCATTCCATAGTGCAAGCACTTCTGCTTGTAGTACTTCAACCACTAGGTTCCCCATTGGGCTACCTACAAGCGCCACGTGTTAAGGTGCTCGGTGCTCAATTTCAGGAGTCCTCCCTTCTAAATTTTCAACCCAATCCTCCAGCAATTGAACCCTCTGGCTCATAGTTGGGTTTAACCATCTTTTCAATTTTCGAATACCAATGAAAGCTTTTGTTTGCTTAGAGGTTGCACAACCACCCAACCTTAAGTGCTCGGTGGAGCTCTAACGCGAACTTAGTCCTCTAATATCACCTACCACAGGATGACACTTGAGATATTTATACACAATGTCCTCCGTATAGCACTTGTTATCTGCTAGTAGGCAAGCCCACCAAACTCAACAATAACCGAATGAAAGTAACGTATCAAGTCATAATGAAGGCACATACAATATGAAAATAAGATATTTTTGCATTGATGCTAGCAATATTTACAACTTGTTGCCATCAAGAACTAAAGACACTGAAAAAGGCAATACTTAGTAAGAAAGATAAGGTTGGTCACTTCTTCCCTATATATACATTCTAGGTCATTCTTGTTGTGACTTTGATCACTTCTTCCCTATATATACATTCTACGTCATTCTTATTGTAACAGGAGTAGACATTTACTATGTTTGAGAAGTCATAATGGCCAAATAAAATATAAAAAAAATTACAAAAAAACATTAAAATAACATTTTGACTTCTAGGTGAATGTCCTGGGTTCATTAGCTAGCGACCCGTGACAGAAAGGGAGGTTATTGTCATTGTTAGCTGGTGAGGGACATCCCTATGATTAAACATGTCTCATCTGGTGAGCAAATACAATTGCAAGCGGAGAGTTGTGAATCACTCTGGCTGCCCCATATTTGAAATAATTACGTGAGAAATTGTTTTCTTCCGAATAAATTGTTGCCACTACAACTTCAATATAGAGCTAATAAATGTATAGCTGAATTAAAGGGTTACAAACCCCCAAAAAAATTGATAAGTTGAATAGAATCCGATGTGTAAAACTCCCAAAGATCCCATTTGCTGAATCCAAAGTTCTTACTGCTCATGGTGTTCGATCGCCCTTCTAAAGACTATTTGAAAGCGAGGATTCTTGAGTACAGTAGAGCCTCCAATACTTAAGTCAGTATTAGAATATGAAAAAGTATGATTAATTTAATTACATTAATTGTAGATACAAAAGTGTCGCAAGTTCTTTTCTACTGACATGCGACTATTTATAAACACGGGGACTGTGCGAACAACTTGCGTAGCAATTATAGGCTTAATCCCCAAATTTTCATTTGTTTCCTAACGTGTGGCCTAGGAAGCGGTCCACGTCAAATTAGTCCCCACTAGTGAGGCATTGTTCATTCGTATATCCATCAAGAGCTCATGGTCACAAGAAAGTTTTCGAGTGTATGATTTTGTGCCAAACATGTAACTAATATAAACGACAAACCTAAAATTTTACGCTCATATATTATATATAAAATAAATTTTTTT
>MKEJ01064061.1:0-10254 GCA_001753735.1 Embelia ribes
TTATATTTTAAAGCCTCCTAAAAAAATGTATCTAGTCAAAATATGCAATAATTTACGAACGGGGGGAGTATATGATTATATGGGCACTCTTTCCCTGCACTTTCTACCCAATGTGATTTTTTAAGTTATAAATTTAATATAGAAATATTTATCTATGTTGTAATGAAAAAGAGACGCCAAAAGTAGTGGCTACAAAATTGAAGACTTAACAAGTTTTGAGTTTGCCTGTTTTTCCCTCACTCGATTTTTCCTAAACCAAAGTATAGATGAGCAATGAAAGAAGTGCGGCTTTGAAGTTGTAATTAATTCGTATCCATCTTCACCCCCAATAAACCCAACTTTCGCTCACCTTCAGGTAGGGGTAGACGCAAGTCAAGCTTTTAACGAGTAGCTCGAGCTCAACTCGAGTACTAATCAAGTCAAGTTCGAGTAGGCTTTTATATTTGATATTTGATTCGAGTTCAAGTATCAAAATATTCAACTCGTTTGAGCTCGCAAGTAGCTGGAGTAGTATATATATAGAAATAAATTCATATCAATATTAACATAAAATGTAAATCTATGTAAAAAAATAATATTTATTTATCAAATCAAAATAAAAAAAATAGAATCACAAAATTGAGTTTGAGTCAAGCTCAAGTCTTTAAATTTTCAACCGAGTCGAGTTCAAGTCTTGATGTAGATTTGAACTAGAGTTCGAACTCGATGAGTGCTATTTTGAATCAAATCGAGCTTGAGTATGACTAATAGTCAACTCGACTTGGTTCGTCGCCATACCTATCTCACGGGCTCAAATAAATTTTAACTTTGAGCTTGCTTGGCGCCCGTAGCAGGCCGGCCATCTCAAACCAATCATTATATCGGTCCTAAGCCCTATTGTTGCTTATTGTTAGCAAATTAGTCTTAATTTGCAATTTCTATAAACAAGGATAAAAAATGACATATGAACTCAATTATTTTTTACCATCAGTGTTTCTTTTATTAATTGGGTTGATACAATAACCATTTGGACAAAACGTGACACTCATTGTACAAAATAATTGAGATCTTATTATTCCTTTTTATCCTTGTTTATTGGGATGAGGGGCTCAGAATTTTTTTTCATTCTAACCTATGTACACGAATTATTTGCCAAGCTAACACACCAGTCAGATGTTTTCCCAAACTAACACATTTTATTAGAAAACACAATATATTATTGTGCTTTCTTTGCAATTATGTGGACACCACCTTAGTGTCACACTTGGTTAAAATTGAAAATGGCGTTAAAATTTTTTGTGCTAAAAGCACATAATAATATTGCGTTTTCAGTGTTAAAAGAATTACACTAAAAGCATATAGCAAAATTACGTTTTTTTTAGTATATAAAAGTATATTCCACTAAAAGCGCCATTTTGTATTGTGTTTTTTGTATATTACTTGCGCTTAAACTATCCAAGCCAGTCAACACTTTTAATTTCTCTCTCTCCCTCTCTCTAAAAAAATATCAAAACCCTAGCCTTCGCCACATCAACTCTCGGCCACATCACTTCCTACTGCGGTACCTCTCCGCTGCATCACCTCTTTAAGCAGTGCCTCTCCCCAGCAACATCACTTCCTACTAGACATGAGCAATTACATTTTTTTTTTAGGTTATACAAAAAACGCATGTTATTAGTGCGCTTTCTTTGTGTGTTTTTTTAAGTTATATTGAAAACGCATGTTAATAATGCATTTTCTTTGTGTTTTATAATAAACTAAAAATGCATTTAGAATATGCGTTTTCTTTGTGTTGCATTATTACAAAAAACGCATTCCGTTATTGCCTTTTTCATTATCACCGAGAACGCATTTCCTTATTGCGCTTTCCTTGTTAGATTTATTGTTGCTTATCGTTCCACTTCACAGTTTGTAATTTAATTGGGTTTTCAAATACAATGTGCTAGATTGGAGAAATTTCAGATTGGTGTGTTAATTAGGAAAAATATTCGCGCACATAGGCTAAAATGGCAAAAAAATCAATTTAATATTTATTTAAGCCTCCGAAATCTAGCATGTAAATCGTTGGATCAATTTTAAACTTGATACAAAAGTTATGAGGGGCTTTCTTTCACTGCACTCTCTACCCATGTGATTATTGTAATTACTCTTATGAAGTGCTAATAACTGCTCCATCTTTCCTCTGGTGGGCTAGAGAGATGTTGAGAAAGACTAGAGATGGATTAGAATAATCCAGGTTAAAAACATTTAGAAGGGTGGATAAGTGCTTACTCTACCTCATTTTTCATGTCATTTTTTAGTTCATCTTAAGAATTGACAAACTGCAAAAGCATTTTGTGTGAGATGCTCTAGTATTTAAAGTATTAGCAACAAACTGTCTAAATTCCATGAAAATTATTGTGATAATCAAAAGCTACATTGCGCCATATAAGTAGGGATGACAATTGATTTGGTTTAGAGATCTTAATCGAAAATAAATCAAAACCAAATATATTTGGATTGATTTTGGATTGGATTAAAAATAAGTTTGGTTTGGATTTGGATCCAATCCTAAATCTAATGATTGGATTTTGGTTTAAATTGGTTTGGTTTAACTTTTGGTTCGAATTGGATTCAATCCATATTATATATAATGTAAAAACTAGTTTATATCAAGACCAGAAGTTCAGACCATTTCTCTATATCGAGACCAGACCATTTGTCTCTCTCTCCTCACCCCCTCTTCAAACTCTTTTTTTATTTACTTAATTTTCCTATGAAAAGACTTATTCTGCTTCTCTCACTCTCTCCCTCTCCAAATTCAATTCCATTCTAAGCAATTACATTACATATATATAGCATTACATTGTTATGCAATTACATTACATATATTATTGCCTATTTGAATTTAGTAATAAAAATTAAATTTGTTTTCCAATTTTAAAAAATATGATTTATATGTACTGTTATTTAGATTCTATTGTTGCCTATTTGAATGTAAAAAAAAACACAAATATACAAAAAAGATTACTAAATAAATGTATTTTGTATTGAAAAGAGGAATGGGTTGAGTTGTGTTGGTAATCGTTTGATTTACTTGTATTGAAAAGAGAAATGGGTTGAGTTGGTTTGGATAATGGTTTGATTATTTTGGTTTTGGATTGGGTTGATAATATTTTGAGTTTGGTTAGATTTGGGTTGAAAGACATTTTGGTTTGAATTTGGGTTGGGTAACTTGGTTATTGATTTGGTTTGGTTTGGTTTGGTTTGTAACAATTGACATCCCTAATTATGCTCAAGGTAATTTGATTTTACAATAAAATGTTAACAATAATTTGAGCACATTTTGCACATAATGGAAAACTAAGTGACCGTTAAAAAGTATTTAAGCTAGATGCAGGTGTTAAAAAAATGGTAATTACTGAGATTTTCTTTCCCATAAAAGAAGATGGATCCTTGAAACTTTCCTCTCAATAACAGCGAGAAGTGGAATATAGGGCAACTAATAAGACTCTCTAACAAAGGGTCAACCAACAAGTCAAAATAAATACAGCTTCATACTTATTGCAACTCCCAGATGAATATGATTTGGGTATCAGATTTAAAACAAAATAACATGATAAAAAATTGAACCAACAAAATAGCATGATAAAAAATTGAACCTAAGTGTTTCGGAAACAACTCCCACTACGCTACAATCCCAAGCCTAACCAACTGAAACAAATGACCGTATCTTGAGAAACAAAGCATTCTTCACCTCTAACCAAACCAGAGTGCCAGAAATGAACAACTGTAAAAACACATGGCACAACTGCCTAACATCACATGCCAGTAGACCCAAATTCCAATTGGTGAAGACAAAATTGAGAAACCAAAAGTTCCAACACACCCCCACAACATGGAAATCAAACCCACACTCAGGAAGGCGTGATTATCAGAACCCAATAGCCAGAATGGCTAAAACTTAATCAAACTCCAGCTATAAAAAAGTGATTGTCAACTGCAGGAGGCAATATCCGCCAGTGAAACAAAACTGGCACACACCAACATATATCTACAAAGAAAATTGGTAATTAACCTGAGCTAAAAGGGAAACCTAGATTTAATAAACAAACAAATGTCAAAATCCACACGGCAAGAGCCGAGTTAGAACCAAAATAATCTAATACAAACCCACAACGCGAAAACAAAACCCCACAATCAGGAAGACGTGAATGTCAAAATCTAATGGCTTAAGTATAACCAAACTTCAGCTATAAGACGGGTGATTCTCAAACACAGAAAAAAATTCTCACCAACAAAACAAGAATAAAACGCATTAGCATGTATTCGATAATAAAATTTGTTCTCAACTTAGTTGAGAAGGAAAACCCAGAGTCTAAGAAATGAACATTTCTCAAAACCCACAAGGCAAGAGCTTAATTTTACATACAAAAAGGATAAAATTCCAAAGCAAATGACAAAACTAATAAACAAAATCATTCTAATTCATAACATGGAATCAAAACCAACATTCAGGAATAAGCAATAATCAGAACCTAATAAACAAAAATGGCCCCAAAAGGCCAATCAAAACAAAACCTAGCTGTTATACAGGTAATTTTTGCTTACGCGGAAACTCAGAAACAAAAACACTTCAAATCATAAAAATCAAAACCCACATTCAAGAAAACGTGATAATCAAAACCTAATAACAAAAATGGCACAAAAAGGACAACCTAAACAAAACCCACCTGTAATACGGGTGATTATCTCTAACAAAACAGAAATAACAAGACACTACGTTTAATTAATTAACCAATAATCATAAATAACCTGAATTGGAAGGGAGAAGTATGCATGTCTGATGGGGAGGAGAGAGAGAATCCATGCGATCAAACCCCACGCTGAAATTAAATAAGACAGATCTTGTAATACAAACAAAAATAAGACCATACTAATTTTTCACAACAATTAAACTTACGATTTACAGTGTTTTGATCTTCCCTCTCGGACCATGCCCCTTCAATTTTTTTTGTTTTTATTTTTTCGGTTTTTTTTATTTTTTACAGCATGTTCTGGCATCCGTTATGAGTTTTTTTTTTTTTTTTTTTTTTTTGTTAATCTAATCTTTGTTGTGCCCCTCTTGCACAGATCGAGGTGCATATCTTGCTATAAGTAATGCGGATTTTCCGATTCATTATGCTAAAAGGATTAACATTTATTATGTTGAAAATTAATTTCAAATCTTCATTAAACGAAAGAACTTATAAGCAATAATATTTTCTATGCAAAGTAAGGCATATAAATTTGTATAAGATTTTAATAGCTTATTGATTTTTTTCTCAATTTCATATCAGAGGAATTTATCCTTTTGAATCACGTGTTACCTGCGTCCTCCTGATTATCCTCTTTGTTAGTTAACCACCAACCTCTATTGGAGGAGTACGGAATTTTTTTTCCACTTTATTTGATGATTATTTTAATTGTAATATAATTAGTTACAACTTCTAAAAATTAATTTCTGTTATTCCACTGGAGAGACTTGGACTGTCAGGTGCACCTATGCGTCTACAACACTGCGAATCCTTTTTACCTTTTTACTATTTATTTGATGCTTATTAAGTAAGGAGGAGGGGAGCTAGAGTATTAGACAAATTATAAGCTAAAAAAATAGAATTTTATATAAAAAAATTATAAGGATACTTTTATAAATGCATATGAAAGATTATATTTCTGTCACTTATATTTTATGTCTGATTAATGTTAGATAATAATAGTTTTATATATCATGTCCAATTAAGGAAGGCCACTAATCTGCAATGTCAATATCAGCCGCTAATTGCATTTAAAAGTTTATTCCTCCAAAAGACATAGGTCGATATTAGTCAATGATCACGGCAAAAAGTGATTTGAGTTGGGATATCTAATAGATGATGCTGTATATGATGTGCCTCTTATTTTTTTTTTGTGAATTTTTTTAGTTATTAATTTATTTATGCATCAATCTGGTTTGTGTTATTTGGGGTATTTCAAGTATAAGCATGTATATTAATTAATTATGTAATTCGTGACAATTTAATCGCATTGTAGCTATTTCTAGAACAAATTGTAATATTGGTTAAGCAAATGTCACCCTTTATTTTATCATAATTTTTTTGAATTTAATAAAATTAAAATAAAAAAAAAAAAGCAGCCGCTAAGATTATCGTTAAAATTTGGCTACAACTGGAAATAAGTAGCGGCCACTAAATTAATAAAGACCGTAGGGAAAGAGCCTTATTTAAAATGATGATGTAATTGATGGATACATGCATGTTGTGGAATAAAATATCATTCCAGTTGCAGAGTAAAATGGGTCAAGCAAGAATATTATACCGTGTGTCACAATTTTTTATCATAGAAATAAAATTTAATTTATACAATTATAAAAATATTTTAAAATTCTTTATACTTAAATTTTATAAATATAACCCAAATTTTTTTTCTCAGCCTTACACTATTTATTTTTGGGTAAAAAATATCACACAAGTTGCTGTGGGGCTACACCATAAGCTACTGCTTATAGTTAAATAAATATTAATTGTTCAAATTAAAATAATAGAGGTTATGAAAATTATAGATAGATTATTTTTACTCTTTCCAAATAATTGTACTGATAGTCTATTTTAAAGGATGGATATTAGATATGGTTTAGTTTTTCTCACGGCTAGTATTTACATTCTTATATTGACAATTAAGTTAGAATAAATTAAAAAGGGCAATGAAAATGTTAGACAAAATAATCTCTCTTATCTGTAAATTTTTTAATGTTAATATTAGCAGTTGCTATCAACAGTTGTATAGAGAGCGTTTCCCAGTGGCGGATGGCAAAATTTGGGGCCTGTGTCAATATTCATTTAGAATCTGGTTTAAAAGTACGAATACTTGGCATTAAATTATCTCTTTAATTCAAAAAAAATAAAATTATTAGTACAATAATTTGAACAAAGATGGAGACTTCAGAGAATGCATTTTTTTTTTCTTTCACCTAAATTAACAACCGTTCTTAGAAGTCGGCAAATGAAATGGAAAATATGAGTTTTTTGATGTTTAGTTTCAACTACCAAAAAGATAAGAGATTGTTAGAAAGTAGATATTATTAAAGTAGGAAACATTTATTCTTTAAACTTGGTTCTAAAATCAATTCCCAAACAAATTTCGAAAAATGGGGCTTTTATTCGTATTTTTTAAAACAATAATTAAATTATGGGGCTAAATTTTTAGGCCTTATTAAGATTATTATTTCCATTCTAATATTTATTATTTTATTTTCGTATAAATATTAAAAAAGTAATAATTTTGGGGCATGAGGCAATGGCCTTAAAAGGCAAGTAGAAGACCCGTGGCGTATCATATTAAAAATAAGCAAAACAAATTCTGAATTTGTTGCTTTCAACTCATTTTTCTAACATTAATGTTGCAATGTTACTTTGTTTCTATATTCAATTCCAACCTTGAACTATGCAGCAGGTGGAAACAAATACACATAAAAAATCAGATATTTGACCACTTTTTGGCTACATCCCATGAATACGACTGTGATAGACGGCACCTATCTGCGTGCAAGTGAATAAAAATCCTTCCCCACAAAAAGCAAAATAGTAAAATCAACGGTCCACATTGAAATAAAATCTTTAATTTCTTTCAAACCATATTGAACCGCCTTGAGATTTGTATGTGCATTTCACTTTACCTCCAAAAATTTTGGTCAAAGTGAGGTTCGAGTTGCCGTTTGTATTTGATGTACAGTATAGGACACAAATTTTTTTTTTTTTATCTGATATGAAATCAACTTATAATTATTTAATCGATCATATTATCAGTTTACAAGTTAAAGTCCATTTCCGTTTTGAACGAAACAAATCTACTAATTCATTAACTCCAATTCATTCGTAAGAGGGAAGTCAAATCTAAAGGGGAAAAAATATGCCTTGCCCCATTCACCGCCTACGATAGCTTTGCTCTTGATTATTGTTCTGCAATTTATTATGTGGGAAAAATTTTCGCGCCAAAAAGTGATGGGGCATGGAGTAGGTCCATATCTAGGCCGAAACAAGATATGAAATCCAAATCCAATGATGATATTTATTATTATTAATTATTTATTCATCTGTTAGGATTTTCTGTTGGTACCTATAAATAACACCTTATATTATTATTTTTGGGAGACTTGATATGATTTTGAAACCCTAAGAATTCTTTCAGTTTGTTAATTTATCTTGTTTTCTCTTATTTTTATTATTCTTCGTAGCCGAGCTACATCAATTTGGTATCAGAGACCAATCTCGATCCAAAATTTTAATAAATTATTATTTTTCTTTCCCTTCTTTTTCAATAGACCAAACCCTTCAATCGACGCTGCCACACTACCAAATTCTACCAAATTCGATTCGGCCTTACTTAATGTTTTGAATTTTTGCTCGATTTTCGTCAAAAAAATAAAATAAATTCAAACCTCCAATCTATACACTTACGCTGTCACCTCGACTTCTTGATTCAACCTCCACCGTGGTCGACGCTAGCCTCGGAGTTGCTGCGTCGCGCCATCCTCAGCCAACCACTTCGTAGCCATCATTAGCAGTTGCCTCGTCACCACTGTCGCTGCCTTATATCACCTTCGTTGGCAACCATCGTAGCCTATCACCATCGCTATTTGTCCTTTGTTGTCGCCATCGTTACTGGCATCACCTTCTATCGGCACCACTACCGCTCGCGATGACCAATCGCTGTAGCCAGTCACCTTGATCATCATCGGTGACCTTGCCAGCATCGTCATTGTCATCGTCATCGTCATATAGCATCATCGTCACCACCTTTCCAATCATCGCCACCCACCCATCCATGGTAGCACCTATCAGCCGATGGCTAACACCTATCACCGACGACCTTGCCTCTAGCCTACAGTCCACCAACCGCCACATCATTTCTCTGTACCGCCTAGGGCAGCGACGACCTCAATCACCAAGCTGCTGCCCAGTCACATTGCTACTGCTAGATTTTTGCTTGCCGTTGGGCCTTTGTTTGGGTTATTATTGGGTTGTTCTCGTCTGTTAAATCCTATCTGTTGATTCAAAATTAATTCTGTTGGGTTTCAACAAGAAAATTTACATACTTTGTTTAGTTCCTTATAACAATATTAAGGTATTGTAGGCGTCTCCAAGGTTGTTCAACAAGTACAATTTCTTTTATTTTGAAAACTCGATTAATATTTGTGATATTTAGGTACATTTTGTTCGAGTGTTTTCGATTCCAGTTTATTTGATCGAGCATAAAGAGTATTTAAAAAAAAATATTTTTTAGTTATTCTTTCGTGATTCATACAAATTGTGGTATGTAATCTCATTAAATTTTTAGATTTGTGTTTGTTGCACTAGTATATAATTTATACATTTCCTTACTCGGCGAAATTTTAGATTCTATCTCAGCATGTCAACTACAAAAAGTGATACCATTGAATCTTCTTCACCTAACATAAACGACCCCACTGAAAGACTTAATAATTTTGACTTAAGACTACAAGTCTTATCTCAAGATCTAAATGATAGTCTAGTCTGTATTACCCGCCATCATGATGCCAATAAAGCACAATTTGATTCAATCACTGCATCAGTAAGTAATTTAAATTCAATGCGTGGTCAATTGACTCAACGTCATTCTGCCCTCGAACAACAAATTCACGCAATGAATCTAAAAATGGATTTACTTTTAAAACATTTGGGTAAACATGAGATAGGTGAATATGTTGATGAATTCACAAATGGTTTGCATGACAATTTGGGTAAAATGAACTTGGGTAGTAATTCAATTGCTCAACCTCACATGAGGTTACCCGCAACAGGAGACCTTCAGTTCAACCTAGGTGATCGGTTTCAACCTGCTAATGTTAACCTCCCATTAGATTACCAACCACCAAGGCAAAATTACCCACCAAATCAATTGAGAGAAGATGTCGCTCCTCAGTGTTACCAACCTAGGGTTAATGGCAATTTGGGTAGAGATCAGGATAGACAGGTTAGACAACCTCAAAGAGGCATCACAAAACAAGTCAAGGTTAGTGCTCCTGAATTTAATGATAGAATAGATCCTAATGCTTTCTCTGATTTGTTAGTTGTGATTGAGGAATATTTTGATTGGTATGAAATGATTGATAGTGAACGGATTTGGTTTGCTAAAATGAAATTAACCAATTCAACTAAAATGTACTGGCAAAATGTGTTGCACGACATGATTCGTTTGGATGAACTACACATTACCCAATGGGCTATTATGAAAGCA
>MKEJ01064076.1:0-15469 GCA_001753735.1 Embelia ribes
ACATAAGATTATTTTGATTTTCGTTTTATTTGTTTTTTTTTTTTTACAAAAAATTCGCATCCCCGGGTTTATAGGAATTCGGGGCGTGACATAAAGCTTCCATGTTTAAATATGAACCTGTTAATGATATTGTAGACAAAGAAAAGAGATAAGTATGTTATTATGTGATGTCTAGAGGAGTCTAGAATCTTCTTTATATTTATATATATATATATAAGACTGTACTCTATCGATAATATTGAAATATACAAATATTCTTTCCACAATAACACATATCAGTTTATTTATTTATATTTTGTACAAATAGTTACATTTTTTTATAAAGGGCTATAATTTTGGGATGAATGAAGTAGCATACATAATCTAAGAGATAATATAATACAGTGGAATAATTAGAGAATCTGTCAAATAGAGATAAATGAATTTCTTTTTTTAGCATTTTAATGAATCTGTTAATGTAATATGATTCAAATGCTCTAAACAACATGCAAATGAGGCTGCCATTAGCAAATAAATTACAGTTGCACTACTAATTAGATCTAATCACAATGGTGAGCGGATACTTTTAAAATTTAAATTTTGATAATTAGTCTAACTATTTTCCTGCTCGCGCTTATTGTTTGATCTAATGGCAGCTAAGGCTAACAATGAGCCGAACCTAGCTTAGCTTTCTGGTGCGCATCTTGGCCAAATAACTACCTGACTCAAGCTTGATGCGATCTATATTTTGAGCTGGAGCTTGGCTGGACAAAAAGTCAAGAGCTAAGGCTCAAGTTTGTTATCGGATTAACTCAAGAGAAGAGAGAAGCTCGGCTTGAGGAAAATAGCTTGAAAACTAGCTCAATGATCGGCCTAATTTGACATCGTCGCCAAATTGGTTGAACTATAGGTTGGTGACATCTAGGTGGAACTAGAGGGTGGTAGTGAGATATGGGGGAGATGGAAAGAATTGTTGGTAAGCTTGTAAACAAGCTGAGCCGAGCCTGGGATTATTTGGGCTCGGCTCACTTGGCCTAAATCCTTGCTTGTACTCGGGCTCCAGCTCACACGAGCCCTTACTTCTCAACTCGAGCTCGCCGTTACGCATAACAACTCGGGCTTGTTCACAAGCTTGGCTCCTTAGGCCCAAACGATAATATCAAAAGGCCTAATAATCCAACTTTTACTTCGCTCCAAAAAATTTGGGGGTAGAATATAATAAATATAAGGTAAAATTTTTAGGTAACTGTATTATTGCTCTATATAAATTTAAGCATTTGTCAGTTACTAATTGTAGCAAGAATTAGGTGACAATACCAACACAAATAATCATAAAAACAATATACTTATAAATAAGTCGCATATTGGTTTAATGTAACTATTTTCATCATTTAAAATAGCACCTCTTGACTTTGATAATGACCAATTGTGTCGCTTTCTTAAAACTTAGTGACTATTTCTGTTGTAATTGAAACTGTGACCACTACAATCAGCAGCCAACCCAAGAGTTACCCTTTCGATACGCCTCCACCACAACTACGATAGTGGCCAGTTTAGGAATAAAAAAGATACATAATTTTATTTTGTATTGTACATCTCAATCATACAATGCACGTATAATTTTTCTAGTATCTTTATAACTACAATCAGCAGGTGAACGAGGAGTTACCTGTTTAGTACGCATCTAATCATAACCAAGACGGTAGCTGGTTTTGGAATAAGAAAGATATGTATTTTTCTCTTTAATTGTACACGTAGAATATGGAAATGACTAATATTTTTAAGGGTAAAATGCAAAATACTACTATGTACTATTGATTATTTTTAAATAGCCACCATTTATTTTAAGTCTTCAATTGACCAAAAAATTTTGCATATAAGTCTCATTATATTAACACATTTTTAACTCGTATCAACAGTTACGATCATTTAAAACACAAAAAATACTAACCTATCTTCTAAAAAATACTAACACAAAAAATTTACACTATTTAAAAAAAAAAAATCGGGTTTCCAAGAAGTAAGGGAACTTCTCAAATTCGCGTAATTTAGGGGACAACTAAAATTGTGGCGAGGATTGTTACCATTCAACAATCCTTCTGTTGAGCATAATGTAAAAAGAAAAATAATTTATTAACTGTTTTCACAAATTTAAAAAATTACAAAGAGACTGTACATGATGACGCGACAAATTTCCATCATCTAGAAAAACTAACATCGTTTAGAAAAACTAAAAAAAAAATGAAAAGACAAATCTATGCACAAAACTCGCTATTGTGGAGTCTACAATCCCATCATTGTTTGGCGAAAAGTTGCATCAGATTTAGTGGAGTACAGAGGCCTTGTCCATTGAAACACTCGTCCGCGATTCTCTGATTAATCGCCTGTGTCGGGTGAACCGAGTCCCAAAACACATGCGAGCTCCTATTTTGGCATGGAGTCGTTCCGGGCATGCAATTTCCAGTCCCCTTTTTCCCTGAGGCGCAACACGGGTACCTTGCTTCTTCAAATCCTGCACCAATTCCAATTCACCTATTTTCAACGTCGGAGAGCAAACAATAAAACAAGTTTTACAAATGAAATTAAAGTAATTAAAAAGACAATGTTGTCTCACCATATTGCAGGGGATTGTGTATGATATCATGAATGAGTTGGTAGGTTTTTGCGGTAACAAAGGTCGATTGTTGAAGCTTAGAGCTAAGGTCATTAAGTTCAATATCGAGCTTGTTATTGAAAATAGATACTAAACCATTTATTTTCTCGTCACATTGTGTTGATGGTTTCGTTTTATCAAGAACAGAGGGTAAGCAACCGAGTGGCCCGATTTGGAACACTACAAATTTTCGGGCTCCCAAATTGTACAACTCCTGCATAAAATGAGTAAACAACAAATAAGAAGGAAACAAAACAAAGAAAAAACAAATTTCTTTAATTCAGGAAAAAGAAATAGGAATTACATGTAAATGATTTCCAAATTGTTTTGCAAGAAATTCCGTAAATTGTTCTGCATTATACGATTTGCTCGTGTTCGACCCGGGTAGAAGATAGTTCATCAAGTCATTACCACCCATACAAACAACTAATATAGACTCCGATACATCTACCGAAAGATCGATACGATTGTTGTTATCAGCTTCACGGGATCGCGAGTACAGCTCAATGGTCTCCTTGAATAACTCCACTTGTTTTCCTAGCCAAAGGTTTTCTCCCTGCCAAAATTTACACTATTATTAAAGTCTAAAATTTTCAAAATTATGAATATTGAAGATAATGAAAATGTTTTTCTTACAATATCACGGTTCGTATAAGCGAGTATTCCAGCAGTTCCGGATGCATAGTTGTAGCCTGTGGTGTTTGGTCCGGTCTGTTTTAATGGACTCAAATATGGTGGCGGAATAGGATTTGGAAGCTCTGGATTAGCCAATTTATCTGAAATAAAATTAATCATGAAAAAAATATATATAAATTGTACCCACATCAAACATTAAAACTAAGCCATTAATTTGAAACAAACCTTGTGTATATGCATTTATCCACCAAAAAAAAAAAAAAAATAATAATAATAATAAATTGGTATGTCAAATCCTGCTAAAATATGAATAAAACATCGGGGTATTTCAAGTGAGCTTACACCAATAATCAGCAATAGTATAGCCATTGGTGAATCTCCCTGTAGGCCCGCCCGGAAAATCGATCCCAAACGGTAGAAAATTAACTTTGACGGGCGTATTTAGGAAAATATTATTCCCGGGATCCATTATCGAGTCTCCGAACACGTACAAAGCCGGAGAAACCCTTTTTTCGCCACAAGCTTCTTGTTTTTGGAACAAAAAGAAGAATATGAAAGAATATTGAAGGAACATGACTCGTTTTTTTTATGCCAGGACGTTCAGTATTCTAAGATAGTATGAGGTAATTGTGAATAACAATTTTTAGACATATATATATATATATACACATGCATAATGGGAAAATGATCGTGAGAGGTGAAATTATTAGGTACAGTTATTAATTGATGAATTTGGCTGGAAAGTGAAAAGACTATGTATTTCCTTTATTTTCAGTTTTGGATTCGGGTGAACTGAATAAAAACTACAATGCCGTGTAAGAATATTAAAAAGGAAAAAAAAAAATGAACCTTCATTGCATATTCTCTGTATTAAGGTATAATAAGCATTTAATTCTTTAACACAAGGTATTTGGTAAATTTTAATAATCCGTTTTTTTTAAGTGTATTTTTAGAAGTTGGTTTAAGGTTCTTTTTAAAACTGTTTTTGCTATTTATATTATTAATTACAAAAAATAAATCTATTTACTAAATTTCTCATATATATCTATTTTTCGTTTTTGAATTATAAAAATTACCATTTTAACAAACACCAACTACTTACCAAAATAACTTTTTGAATTTACCTAGTACTATCAGCTTTTAGACAAATATATTTTAAAATAGTTTCGAGAAGCAAATTTTGAAAGTAGCATCATTTCCAAATTAAGCACAGGTACTTTTAAACTTGATATTTTCACTTATGATTCATTTATTATATTGTGAATAGTATTATCTCAATCTTATTGGATTTAATTGTAGATGATATTGATGTTTTGAATTGTTTATCCGCTTTTCAAATTTATTTCTACCTGTATTGTATTATAAATAGGGGATACCATTTCAAATGCCCAAAAAAATTTGAACACCAATAGAAAATAATCACTATTGTATCTCACAAATAATAAGGAAAGGAATAACATAAAAATAGAAAGGGGTAATTTGAAAATTTGCCGCATACTATTTACAAAGGACAAAATCATAGAAAAATTATTACATTTGTCTAAAACTGTTTGTATGGTCAAACAATGTTATTTTCTGTGTATGGATGGGGGATATTTATATAATATAAAAATTAAATCAAATCAAATAATATGGATATTTGTTAACCCAGCTATTTAATTTCACTTCGTTTTGGTGCGTTGCCAATCCATTAGTGTTTTTACAATATGAGATAAGTTTATAAGTTCTATGAGATGTTTTTATACTATAAATAAATGCATAAACTGACAAAAACAGGCCAAATAGTTGATTAAACACTTCTGATGATGTAAAAAAAAATATTTAAATAGTTGGTGAAGGAAATTTGTTTTCCATATACAGATGTAAATGAATTAATTACCATTTAAAGCCAGCTAATTTGGTAGAAAATCCAGATATTATAATTCAGGTGTAGGCGCAGAATACCAAAAACAGGAGGGAAAACTATAACCGTTTTACCGGTGCGCGTACAGTATCCGTGTGTGTATATATATATATATTATATATATATACATATATGTTTCTTCTATCCTATAAATTAAACAAAAACTCATTTCATTCCCTTCTCAATTCTCTCTTCAGTAACTCATCTCTCTATAAATACACGAAAAAAATTCTGAATATTTTGCGTTTCGCATTCTCTGCATTGGCTATTATCTCATGGCATCGGTAAGATCCTTTATTATCTTTTAGTCTTTGTTTCGATCCTATATTTGCTCATTTTTTCGTTCAAGGCCATAGCATTCATCTATTATATTAACATGAAAAATAAGGAATCACATTTTTTCTTTTATTTTGTTTGTGTTCTCTTTTTGCTTTTTATTTAGGTTTTCTTTTATTATGTAGAAATTCGTCCGTGAATCAGTCATTAAATATTGCCTATCCCGTCCGGTGGGATTTTCTCTTAAGAAAACTTATAAATGTTAAAACAATCTAAATGATAATATTGAAAGGATAGCTCATGAGCATAAATCCTAATTTTGTTCAATTAATTTATTTTTTTGAAATTTAGAATATATCATAAATAAATAAATAAAAATANNATTTAAGCTCAATACACTACAATTAGTTAATTCCAAACTTACATGCCTGATTTTTCTTTTCTCAACTCAGCTTGGGTCTTGTTGTGCAATTACAATGTCTATATGTATATATATATATATATGTATGCAATTGAAATAAGTTGGCAATTTTTCTTTTTGAGGATATAAATTTTGAGTATACACAAACTATCCATCTAGATCTTCAATAACATGTCTCACATACAATGCTCGAATAAAGTTTTTCTTGCAAATTGTGTTAACCATATCAATAGGAGCCCAATCATTTCGCCTCAATGATGCTAAAGCTATAGTTGCACGTTAAGAGACAACGTATTTTCAGTCTAAAATGTTTCAACTTCGTTACTGTGCATATATATAGCAGGATAAAGGTCGAGCATTACCCAAATTTGGGGACTGGGACGTGAACGATCCGACCTCAGCTGAAGGATTCACCGTTATATTCAGCAAGGCCAGTGATGATAAGAGGACTACTAGTAATGACCCTGCTGGAAAAGTTAATTCACAACGGAGAAATAATAAAAGCGCATACAAACCCAACAAAAAGGTACCGACTTATTTACCACTGGCACAACAACAAATTATGGTCTCTGCGCTTTCTCCGTTTCAAAAATCGCTGAAACTTGATGCTTTTGTATGTGCAGAGAAAGTGGTTTTGCTTGGGCTGATCTCACTGCACTGCTTATCGTAAGCCTGAATTTTGTTCTTTATTCAATGAGGACGGAAACATAGCAATGGACAATTGAAAAGTTTTTAATTTTTTTTGCATCCTATTTTCACCCGGGTCATCTTCATTTCTTTATTGGGCTTTTTCGGCTGCCAGTTTTTTCCGTTTAGCATTGTCATCGTAGTATCACTTAATTGGCTCTAGATACATGAGATCTGCACTTTCTTCTTTTGTTGGCGGTGAACATAAACAACAATAAAAACATGATCTCGTGATTGTTATTACTGTGTGCACTAGACACTCGTGCGGTTACTCGAGCTCACAAGTAGCAAAAATGGGACTTTCTTGGCAATCTAAGAAAATTAAATTCTTATAGCACTCTAATGTCATAAAGATACATGAGAAATATACACACATACAATATATATGCTTTTGCTCCATTGGTGATTGGCTTTGGAAAAATGAAAAGGCGATAACAAATCAAGGTGATATTGTTTCTGGCCAACATATTATTAACAGCGACGATTTCATTGCTTGGTTAATCTATACTCCCGTGTTATCTTGCCAACGGAGGACAGCGTAAATACCCTCATTATCACACTAGGGGTATGCACCTACTCCATCAAACATATTGTAATTGACAAGATCATGCAGAGCAAAACTACAGGATTAAACAATGGCACACTTTTGGAAATATATGCCTATATACCTCTGATAAATAGCCCTTTCAACTTCAGATAACTTACACCTCTCAATTTTCCATCCTCTTAAAAGTTGTGGCAACGGACCGTGTCTATGAAAAACTAAGATCCTAAAACATTAGGTCTTCGAACCCATGTCTGTTCTGATACATAAGAAGTATTCTTTCCATTTTCGCCACTGTTAGCTTCCCCCGAACTGCCAAAGGAAGGGGACCTGTTCTGTTTGGAAACAGTTGAAGCTGAGTTGTCATGATGAACTGGATGTTCATACCTACATGCTGGACCATATATGCATCGACCATAGCGGGTGTAATTCAAGCATACCCGTTGATCCTGTTACGAATAAGTACGTATAGTCAAATATATAGTAACAAAATATGGTAGACAAATAGATAAACAAGTTCCAAGTAGAGCAATTATAAGTGCGAACAGGTTACACGTAAAAACAGATGAAGTGATAACAGGTTCTCATGGTACACAAAAAGGCAATCCCACTGACCATTACCAGACTAGAACAATGAGCTCATACTTCAAAAATAACTGAATAATTACCACAAGATGTGGAAGTGCTGCTAATGATTGCATACCTATTGATGAGGCGTTGATCGTGCAAATATTTATGCGTGCACTGGCCCTACCCCAATATAACTATAATTATATTAGCGTGTAACCTGTGCAATGCACGGATTTTTCTACAAACATATTTGTTCTTATTTTTTTTATTTTAACAAATTATTAGATGCAAAAATTATATTAGAACTGTTCGCTAGGTATGGAAAATTATATTACATGCCATGCAAAATATTAGTTTTTCCCTCACTATTATTAACAAATTTTACTATTTTATTTTTTGAGAAACTATAATTTAGGAAGGTTGTATCTTTTTTGACAATGGAAATTTGTGTCTTCTATATATTGTTTGTATTTTTGTATTTTTTTTAACTACCAGCAAACCAAAATAGGATAAATATAAAAAATATAAAGAGGACTAAATGTAACTTCATGTAAATTCTTGTTCAACTTGTATGTTTTCATACCCTTGTCATAATTTTTTTTCCATGAAGAACATATTCTACTGAATTGTACTTTAACTATCTATCTACTTGTATGCATCTCAAATCCCCAATATTTGCATATCCATGGACATGTACCAAATATTACAATGGAAGCAAAATCAAAACATTTACTAGCATGTTATTCTCTGTTCAAATTTTGAAATGTGTCTCTAAAATATATATAAAAAAAAAGAATCTTAAAATTGAAGTAAAAACTTGAGATGAACAAAAAAGTTGAATTCATCAACACCAGTAACACCATAAATTCTAAAAGAACAAAGGACCCTTTAGTCTGCTTATAAAAGAATTTTACAACTTACAAATGAAACTCTACATTGTTTGTTAAATTGAGAGACACATAGCAAATAATATTGGACTTATAGAATGAGAAATTGAATACAAAACTTTCTTTATTTTATTTATTGACAATCAGTTAAAGGAATCAGTGGATGTAATTACGTTAATTGACATTTGACACTAAAACAAAACATTTGTTTAGTGTATAAATAAGTCGCTAGCCAACATTTATGATTACTACTGTATCATGTTCATTTAGGAAAAACGAAAATAATATCGATATTTCATCGACTTAGAAATCCTACATCTATGACAGAGCGAAGATATTGTTATTCTTTGTGTGGGTATATAGTATGGAATAAGGTGTTCGTGTATAGGGAGTATATATTAGATGATCTTATGATAAACTATTCGATAGTTTTAGAAAACCGCATGATAATTATTCACTCATTAACAAATAATGTTACAAATTAATTTGATAATAAGAAAATCTGAAAGAGATTATAATTCTTGATATGACTTCTCCCTGGAATCACCAATCATGAGCGGGTTTTGTCATATAATAAATGTCTTTAACATATAGAAGACATAGATGAAAAATGTTTGTGAGAAAAACGATCTAAATTATTTATAAGGAAAAAGAAATTTTATGTGAAATAATCACAATTCATTTAATTTATTTTACCTCCTTGGAAAAATAGTAACTGACAAATGCTTAAATGTTATAAATACAATTGATGTGCCTTCTAAATTTTTTTTTCAAATTATTTTTTTTTAAAATACAATTATTGTGTCTACTTATTTTCTTTCATGCTCTTTTTTATGTATTAATGAATATGGCCACACGTTTCTAACACATAGAAAGCATACATGAAAACTGTTTAAGAGAAAAACGATTTAAATTATTAATATGGAAAAAGAAACTTTATGTGAAATAATCATTATGCATTTAATTTATTTTACCTCCTTTCTATCCTTTTTCAAGATTGAATCTATTCGGTCTTTAGAAAAATTGCCCTTCTCCATCTGCAAATATTACAAAGGTTAGAAATTTTGAAATTTACTTTTCTATAATAATAATAATTAATGATAAAAAAAAGTCATAAAGAGAATGAAACAATAATAATGTGAAAGATTTAAGAAATATTCAAACAAAAAATATCAGAAAATGTGTTGCTTTTTACAAAGACTAATAAGAGTAACTTCTTTTTAAAAAAAATAAAAATTGAGGAGGATGGTTCTTGTTTTAAAGTTATAATAATAAAGTAGAGGATCGGTTTTAGTATGGGAGTATACGTATATGTCATTAAGCGTATTGATATCATAATAAATATGGCCACGCGTTTCTTGCTACAAAATAGTAACTGACAAACGCTTAAATCTTTTAAATACAATTAATGGGTCTTCTTAATTTTTTTTTTTTTCAAATTTATTTTATTTATTAACGAAGATTTTACACGTCAACAATTTGTTGCGCCACTTGTCGTGTTCTCAGTTCGAGACCTGGCTTTTTTTAACCGGATCATTGGAATGTTACCAATTCAATACCAGCATTCAGGAATAAGGTCTTTGTTTCTAAATTATGGTGGGATTTCAACAGGAGTGGCAAAGTAAAGGCGTAAGCAGCATAAGAAACAAGCAATACCCAACTCTCTCTCTCTCTCTTTCTCTCTGGTCTAAGGGTTAGCATGCTTCATTAATTAGAAATTTAGAAGAGAGAATTCCACAATGCATATATACAAGTCTACATCAGGTTTACACAGTAGCATAGACTTACGGGTCTTAGAGGTAGGCCCTTGTCACTGAGAGCACATGGTGCTGATTTTGGCGTTCGAAGCTTAGGATGGTGAAACTTGCATCCGGATCGGTGTTTGCAGTACCGTGTTTTAATAAAATAATTGCATTCCGGTTCACCAGGTCGTTCAGGAAACTCATCGACTAGCATTGGCATTTTATGATGTGTGTAGAAATTGGTTTCAGTCGGATTATTTAGCACCAATGCCGGAGGGGTAGGCAGCCTCCTCTCTGTTGCTGGGTACACAGGAGCCTCAATAAAGGAATCAAAGACGAAGTGTAAATAGGAGTACAAAGTTACAAATGTAATAAGCAAAAATAAAAGGAATCAAAGTTCAAAATTAAAAAAGGACCAAGACTACCTAAACAACTGTCAAAATCATGGTCTTAGACAACAACATTAGTCTTCTTTCAATGCATCTTAACACAATTCTCAGAGAAACAAATGTTTTGGAAATAAATACCAAACAATCCATCACATCCTCACGCCAAAATAGACAGATTCTTCATTGCAGGCATATATGTTGGACAAACAATCCCTTAGGTAAGGGCTGCAATGTTACGCATCTAGTGTATAATGCAGCATGTTTTCAACCCTCTGTCACTTTTCAAATGTTAAACAGTTGCAAGAAATTGCTATTCATGCAGAAACACAAGCCCTGAGCAATTTAATCGTTGCCCTCTCAAATGGAAGAGCTTCAGTACATCGCATCGGAAAGAGCATTAAATAAGTTAACAAATTGACTTCACTTACTGTGAAAGCAACACCAACGAAAGACCTAATACCTATTTCTTTGTGTGGAAATGAGAATACAAGTATTTGGTGAATGTTGAAAGTAGTAAATGATATAATGTGCCCCTACCTAATAGCTTAAGTTTTTAGGTGAGATGGTTGCACGTCACCTGAGCAAAGTTCAAGTCTCACCGCTACTCGATTCAAAAAGTTGATTAGCACTTATTGGCCCAAAAATAAGCCTCAAGTGAGAGGCGTGTTGAAAGTAGTAGTAAATAATATGATGCGCCTCTCCCAAAGCTTTTAGGTGAGATGGTTGCACATCACCTACCAACAATAAATAGTAGACTTCACTTAACAAAGAAGCACAAGACCAATAACATACCTGGTAACTACTCCATTCTGGATAAGGAGCAGGAGCTCCGTTATTTGGCGAATATACCATGGGTAACACAGGAACATTTCCATTTACTGATTTAGGTGATGACCATGAGGACATAGTTGTTTGTGGTGCAGCTTGGGATGAAACAGCCACGTCATTAACATATCCAGAAGGGGCATCAAGTCCAACTGCAGTAGGCTCAGGGTGATTAAACCTGCAGCTTGACCCGTACTTGCAGGTACCATTGCGCATGTAAAAGGAGCACTCCGTCTTTCCCTAAAATCATTTGAACATTTCAAAACGGGGTAGTGCTATACATATATAATTTTTGTAGGAAAATTCGGTGCACGGCGATGTGGCGATGCCTTATTCATAGAGGGCACAATTCTAATACACAACCGCAATGGTAATGTGCAAGAGACATTACCAGTCGGATTGGAAGACCTAAATAGCAGGCTTCACTTAACAAAGAAGCACAAGACCAATAACATACCTGGTAACTACTCCATTCTGGATAAGGAGCAGGAGCTCCGTTATTTGGCGAATATACCATGGGTAACACAGGAACATTTCCATTTACTGATTTAGGTGATGACCATGAGGACATAGTTGTTTGTGGTGCAGCTTGGGATGAAACAGCCACGTCATTAACATATCCAGAAGGGGCATCAAGTCCAACTGCAGTAGGCTCAGGGTGATTAAACCTGCAGCTTGACCCGTACTTGCAGGTACCATTGCGCATGTAAAAGGAGCACTCCGTCTTTCCCTAAAATCATTTGAACATTTCAAAACAGGGTAGCGCCATACATACATAATTTTTGTAGGAAATTTTGGTGCACAATGATGTGGCAATGCCTTGTTCATAGAGAATACAATTCTAATACACAACCACCACATCATTATGTACATACTATATGTTCACAAAATTCCAGAGAATAGTATTTCCATTCAAGAAATGCATATACAAGGAAGTCGAAGAGAATGAATAAAAATCAGCCTAATGGGATATAAAAAATATATTTCTTCAAAGTAGTAATGAAAGGTATAACTAAACCTTTGAAAGTGTGCAAGAGACATTACCGGTCGGATTGGAAGGCCTAAAAAGTTGAACTCAAAAGCTGGAGCGGCTGCCGTTTGTGCTCTGCTATGGCTGAATCTACAAGCCTTTCCATGCTTACACCCTCCTGAAGTCATGTAATACTGCAAGCAACTCAAAAGTAAAACTGCATGGCTAGAGAAAGCAGAAGAAAAACTTGACCAGGCATGTAATTGACCAATTTCAAAAGACTTTAAATGCCATCTAACAACTTCATAAAAAACTCAATTCTCCTGGGGAAACCAGATAAACCTCAAGGAAAGCAAGGAAGCAGTGATAGAATGAAATCGAACAGAGAAAACAGACCAACGCAACCAGGTAATACAATTAACGTTGATACGAACCCCAAACAAGGAATAAAACAACAACAATTAAACAGTCACAATAATATAGATTGAGCAGGCAACAATCTACCACTGAAGCTAGAAAGTAGGAGGAAGAATTATCTCCCATCATGCTATTTTACACTTCGCCTTTAATTATTATACAGGCCTAACTCTTCCTGAACTTTTGAGGAACATTGTGAATTCAGAATGATCTCAAGTCAAGAATGGTACCCCTACAGATGTCATGCCTCTGCAAAGGAGGCTAACCATCAACATACTAAAATCAAAACTTAAAACCATATGACCTATGGAAGGATATCATCATGGGACAAGAAAAAGACTTGACATAATCTACGCGAAAGCCGTAAATTTAAAGGGCTCAGGAATTACTCAAACGATATATTTATGGGAACATACAGAGATTCGGACATGCAGTTATTCTTAATTTCTCTCAAATTCCTCAGGTATCCACCAAGTAATTAAAAAATAAATGACAAGGAAAAAAAATAGCACCGAAAGTGGCAATAGAAGAAAATCTATGGAAACATCAATAATTTAGACTAGTAGCATCGCTGAGTTATCTTCATGTATATAATCGTAGCTAAGGAAACAAGTATAATCATAACAACAATGTCAAACCTTGCATTCAACTTTCACGGGCCTTTGTGAATGATAGTCTTCCTTATCCTTAGCAGCCTTTGGATACTAACACAAAAAATTCCACCAAAGAAAAGAATTGCATCCCACAAATCAGTCAAGAAGATAAGATAACTTGAACCTAGAAGGGCCAAAACCATATTACTACGTAGCTACTCGAGTTTTTCAAAGGAAAGGGAAAGAAAGATAAAATTAAGAAATAAAAAAAAAAAAAATTATATATATATATATATAAGTACAATATTTCATTCATTTCATTTATGACAAAATGGCAAGAAATATGTTGTTAGAAAGCCTAATTAACTAATAACCCCAATTTAACATTACTTTCCCTCCCTAATCCTTAGCCTCTATAAATTTTGCATTCCGGTAATAGAGTTAAGGTCTTGTTACCAATTAAAATCGTAAATATTTATATCAGGCAACCAACAAAGAACAAAAGGATTTTTAGGGGAAACAAAGACAAAAATGCAGAAAAAACAAAATGAACAGATCAATATATTACGATTAATCATTTAATTATGAGAGAACGTGACATGAAATGTGCTACTGTCCAAAAAATCAAACCTTTAATTTTCTTTATAAATAAGAATTGGATAAAGAAAACCAATTAAACTGTTTTCCTCAAAGTGGCACCAATTTTCTTTTCCTTCTCCTTGACCTTCATGAATACTACATTCCAAAAATAGGGCCATCAGTTTAAACCCTATGTAGTGATTACAAAAGAAATCATAAAACTATACTCAAGGCAAGTAAATTCAACAAGTAATGTTACACAAATCACCGCAAACCAACCTATTATACATAAATAAATCAGAAAGCTTGTTGGTTGCAGTTTTCGAGCTCAAATTTTTCTACTTTTTTTCTTAAAAGTTAGTGTGCATTTGGCTACTCAATTTTTAAGTTGTGTTTTTGTTTCGGTGTTTTGCCTAAAAAAGCTAAAAGCTTTTAAGGTGAATTTTTTAATGTTTTTTTCCTAACAAAGTTTTAAGTTCCAGATATTCTTATGATCAACAAAAAAGCTAACATTTTTCACTACAAGCCGCAAACAAACAAACAAACAGAGTATGAAAAAGTTGGAATTTTTTTAATGCAACCAAAGTAACCCATATCAGTACCAGATTTCTCCTGTTGAGAGGGTGATTAAACTTGCAGCCGGACCCGTACTTGCACGATCCGACCCGCATATAATACGGGCAATCCTCAGCATCAGGCCTCACCGAGTGGCTGTAATTACCATTGTACCCCTTTGTACTCATCCCACCAACATTATCATGATCACGAGAACCCTCCACAATCTCTGCCAATCTCTCTCTCTCCAATCTCTGCTCCCCCAAACCCAACTCCTCAATCTCCTCTCTCAGCTTCTGCTCATCATCCTGAGCCTCGTCGTCTTCATCCAAAGATTCAAACCCTAACCCTAACCCTAACCCTAACCCTAGTTTCTGCTGATCCTCACCTGGTCCTTCCCCACGTAAACGTCGGTATGCTTTCAATACAAAACTGTCAGTATCCGAACCATTATTGTATATTTTTGAAATGAAAATTTTCAACATTGGGTATTTTTTAATTACCAAAAATTATCAATGTGTTTTCGGAGTGGAAAATTTTATTATTTAATTTACGGGGTTGTGTGATTGTTTGAGATAAAAAGGAGGATAAAAAGAGAACAATAATGTTTCCTTTTCCATGGGTAGCATTCACAGCAGCCGCCTATACAATACGCTCAACAAATATAATATAATATAATATAAATTTAATGGGAGGTGCTTTTCCCCCCCTCCCCTCACACCCCCCCTTGGGTCCCACCACTTCTCCTACCAAAATGACCTTTTTACCCTTGTGCTTTTAAAATAATTACATTTTACTTTATGTCATTACTTATTTTATAGTTTTTATATATTTTTTTATTTT
>MKEJ01064091.1:0-17838 GCA_001753735.1 Embelia ribes
GTTGGAAATGGGAGAACAAAGTATTGCGATATTTTGTTTTTGGGGAGGTAAGATGATTGAGACTAATGATGATTTGGGTTATGAGGTTCTTACAAGAAATTGATTAAGGTTCACCGTGACCTAAAATGATTAAGGTTCACCGTGACCTAAAATGTGCTGAATTATATGATAAATGGTATAGTCATTGGGTATGGACCGTAATCAATACAAATTGAGACTAACGGGTAGATATCCCTTTAAGATTGGAAGGAATGAGATGAAATATAGAGTTGTTAATATTCAGGATGATCGTTTGGAGTTAATTTTTTTTCCCATGGATACAATTTCACAAAATCATTTCGATTTATATGTAGAGTACGAGAATGTATCTTCTATGGAACCATACACTTCATTGTTGACACAATACACGAACACAATTTTCATTGGTGCCCCTTATGTAGATTCCCAGCATTTTCAGTTCTTTAGTACTTTCCATCCATATTCAGGATTTGATGGTTATAACATGCCTCCAAATTTATCACATCATGATTTAGTACTCAATAGGTCATGCATGTCTTCTAGTTGCAATGCATTTGATGATATGGTATTTAGGTCATATCAATTTATTTCTACATCTGTTCCTATCGAACATACTTGTTTTGTTTGCGAGATTGTTGAAGTGGGGGCAGCAAATGAAAGAGTTGCAAAGGAAGAAGGAACATTTGAGCAGGAAGAAGAGCAAGAGAGAAAACATTTTCAAGGGAGGTTGATGGTATTGGTGAAACCGAAGGTGAAGAACATGAAAAGCCATCACGAAATAAAGCTTTACAATTCAGGGGTATGTACGAGCCTTATACGTCTATATATATGTACAATGAGGACAATATTTTAGATAGCCAAAGCAAGAAACATAGAAACAACACTAAAAGCCTTGCAAGAAGCAATAGGGGATCCTGGCATTTGCCCTCATTTTTCCATTTGCATATACACAAGTAGCACCACTCATTATATACGACACAATCCACATCGTGAGTCGACTTTCAATATTGCAACTCGCTGTCAATCCGGACAGTCAGATACTGGGACGTGGATGCTCGATAATGGTGGAGATTTAAGTTGGGATTTCATCCCTAATCTTTTTCGAACAATTTTGCTATTTTTATCATTTTTACTGGGAAAACCATGACAAAGTATTTGATGTGTATAATAATACCCTTTCGGATGGATGCATGGACTGTGGTAATCTTGGGAATCACTTTTGTTGCTATCGGGAAGCAAGACCTGATGGTTTTTATTTCAGTGGAGATCAGTAAAACTGAAACAAAATGAGTGATTGGGTTAAGTCTTGTCAAACTTCTTGTTGCATTACCATATGTATGAATAAAAATCAAGCTCATTTATCCTTTTATGTTAAGAGCATTGAGTAAACTATAAGATTGGGTTAATTGTATCTTCATTTTTACTGTTGCCGGGAAAAAATATGCGAAAACAGTATCTTGAGAACATGGGCATAATTCTACATGATGATCTAGTTTGGTGAAATCTTTATTACAATATGAGGATTCTCTTAAACTAATACAGTATGTTCTAACTACACTAAATTATTAATAATTTGAACCCCATTTTTAATCCAAGTAATTTTTATATTACTTGTTCAGATCTTTTAGACATCAAAATGATAATACATTCGTAGCAAGATTAATTAAGTTACATAATCATATAATGTAATAAGATATATATAAATTAATAGGGGCTATATACACCTGTATGGCCAAGATTAAGCTAAATTTTGTGAGGCAAATATTGTATTCGAGCTTTTAGTAAAAAAATAATAATAATTTAACATGTTATTAAAGCTCAGAAGCATAGAGGTTAATTATGAGTTTGACTCTACATAACAACACTAGGTTGAAATAATCTTCGGTGTGTATCTTCTTTACACATCGTTGGATTATTAATGTTGCATACATAAAAATTGATGACAGGCATTATATGTATACATATTTTGTAAAGATTCTGTATATATTGATGCCTAGTGGAGCAGAATCCAAACTCACAGATAGAAAAATAGCAGTTCAATGCCCCCCTCACCGCGGCCCGCCTATGGTGTCCAATATATCAAAAAAAAAAGACAAAAAATAATAATAAAGCCTAGTTATATTTTTCGGGAAAATGACACTTTGCTCCATGAGATTTTTGAATATTTATGATGCATTTGATGTAAGGGTTTTTTGAAAAAAAATGTAACAAAAAATAAAATATTATACTTGAATTCATAATTTTTTGTAAATAAATTTTTCTTTTCATCGTATTTTCCTAAAAGGAATCTTTGTACAAAATGGAGTATGAAAAAGATATCCTTGGGTATATGAAATTATACCATCCCCAAATCACCATATAAGTTTAAAGTACATGTAGAAAGACCATTTTCTCCCAATTTTGATTTCCTTATTTTATTCATTTTGAAGCCCATGATTAGAAAAATTAGAGAAAGATTATTATATTTTAAAAAAAATATTTTACTTATATATAATAATACAATCTATTTTTTAAGAAATTAAAAACTAGAGAATGGATACTAGTTGAGAAGTATTTTGCAATTTTATTGATTATTTATGTCATTTAGACTGACTTTTAGTTTTCTCTATAAAACTTTAAGAGTAAGATGCAATGAACATATCCCTTATAGGGAATAGAGTAATTTCAGTAACTTTTGAGAGTATTCTGAAAATGAAAATCTCATGGCATCAAAATTTAATGTTCCCTATATTTTTTAAGTAAGTTAAAAGTTTGTCGATATCAAATTTATTTATGTTATATATTTTTTTTTGTATTTATTTCATCAAATTTGTTATAATAAATATAAAAAAAATGATGTTTATTTGATGGGCAACCAAATGTTGCAACCATGGGCAGTTCTACGTGGAGGCAAGGGTTCGGTTAAAAAAAAAATTAATTAAAAAAATATATCAGATATGTTTAGTATTCATAACCATTAAATATGTATATATATTAGCCATTATTAGGTTGGTAAAATTGTCTCTGAGTGCAAGTTCACAGGTTCAAATCTTGCTGTTGCCATTTTACTTTTTCGTTTTGTTCTTTTTCTTCCTTTTTCTTTTCTTAAACTTTTCTATTTCCTAAGTTCTATTGTTTTTTTCTTTACTTTTCCTCTTCCTTTTGCTATTCCCTAAATTTTATTTCCTTTCTCTCATTTTTTTCCCCTTCCTTTCTCCTTTTAAATTTTACTCTTCCTAATAATTTTCTAATTCTATAATATAAGTTTACCGATTAATCTATAGTAGGCATTACTAGTTTGACTTGAACTTTAATAGGCAGTATCAATTTTTGTACCTTTTTATTTTATTATGATAGAGCTTTAACTTTTAATAAGATAGTACTCTTGGAAAAAATTGTGTGGCAAATCATTGTATTCATACACACTGTACCTTGTTCTTTATAGCAAATAGTTAGAACTGATTGTGTTAAAAAAAAATTTAATTAAATAAAAATCATATAATTTTTTTATTAACTCAATGAGTTTTGTATAGCTATATGAAAATTTTGCCCCCCTTTGTTTCAAATCGTGTGTCCACCCAGCATAGCTTAAAAGTACTGAATATAAGTTAGCTCTCTTGCCAATTTCAAAAAAGCTAACTTATTAGCTTTTCAGCTCCAACTAAACAAACCTTAAAAGCTTGAATAAATATTATAATTGGGCTTGAAAATATTTAGATTCAAAATGTCCTCATTGTAGTGCCTACATATTATTGATTAAGATAACGTATCGTGATCTCGGATGATTAATTGACATAATTACCTAATCTGTCATAATTAATATAATTGACTGTCATTACTTTGTTGTTTCCTTTATCTTGTTATTCCAATTCTAATTGGTAATTATATAATGAATATAATATCACCCATCATTGCAAGAATTTTCTATTATATTTTATATCTCTATAGACTTATGGGGTTTTCTGGTAAATGAATTAATTAATTATGGATAAGAACTTGTTAAATGGCTTTCAAAATCCCTAATGTAAAAACAAGTTAAAGTAGATGCAGAGAATTGTGATTGATTGATTATGTTAATCATCTATACGAAAAGGAAAATTAACGAAACAATTGCAAGTTTTTGTCACTGGGAAGGATTCTTTTTTTTGTTCATATTGTAGTATACAATACGAAACATAAAAGGAAGAAAAAAAAATTCCTTTCCGGTTATGCAATTTTTTTGTTAATTTTCTTTTTGATATAACCGGCTAATATAATAAATCAATTACCATTCTTGTCATTCACTTTTTTATATTTTCATAGAAGGATTAACTGCATTTGAATATGAATGTGAAAATCATTTAGGAAATTCTTATCCATAATTAGTGAATCCATTTACAGAAACCCATACGCCTATATATACCCAAATGAGAAGACTATTTTACATAAACACAAGAAGAAAAATCTCGAAGAAGTAATAGAATGAAGTGTTTTTTCCTCGTGCCAGGGATCTTGGCATTTCTTCTCATTTTTCCAGCCTCATTGGCGCAAATAATACCGCCGCAAATTTTACGCGGCAAGATCCACATCTTTAGTAGAGTTCCGACGCCTCTGCGGCTTCGCTGTCAATCCGGAGATACAGATTTCGGAACGCAGACGATCAATAATGGGCAAGAGTTAAGTTGGAATTTCATACCTAATATTTTTGGAAGAACTTTATACTTTTGTCATTTTTACTGGGAAAGTAATGACAAAAGTCTAGATGTATACAATAAGCACATTGCGCCTGGATGTGATTACTCTAGTAATTACAGTTTTCAGTGCTATTGGGAAGTGAGAAATGATGGTTTTTATTTTAGCCGTGATCAACAAAATTGGAACAAAATGTCTGGCTGGGTTTAACAATGTGGAACTTCTTGCGATTCGACTGTATGCTCGAGTAAATCGTGCTTATTTATCCTTTTATTTTGGAGTATTGAATAAACTATGAAGGTTGGTTTACTTGTATTGGTAATTTTACCGGAAAATGATGCAAAAATAGTTTTTGGAAACCACATGCGTAAATGCATCCATCATTCGATTTTAGATAATATAGTTAGTCGTTTCATGTTTCCCCTGCATCCCCAACTCTATATTTTCGGTTTCTCGTTTCCATGTCATACTATGCAATTAAAAAAGCAAAAACTATGTGATCAACTTAAGCAAAAACTTCCATACCCTCCAATTTTTAGGTTTTAGCGCTCTCCTCTCTCTGCAAAAAAAGTTGCAACTTCTGGGGGCTTTCAAACAGAGATAAAGTTTACACAATCTCCGTAGACTGTAGTTTCTTGTCTGTAAATAGATTTTAGAAATTTTCTACATGTTTATTTGTTGTTTAATATATCTTAATCACACTTAAGCTAATAGCAATTTCAGCATCTTGATCTCATTCCAATCTTATATAATTGAGGAGCTATACGTACAAAAGTCTCGGCAAACTCTTGGCATAGAATGATATGTCGCCAACGAAAATTTGCACTTTCTTTTAGAAAACAAAACATAGGGTTTTAGAATTAGGAAGGCGCTCTCATTGAAGGTTTTGAGATAGTTAAAAAAATTAGGTCTTATTCGAATTTGAAAATTTTTATAGTGGTGAGTTGTCTCTGCTTTTTCACTTAATGATAGAATTGGATGTTGTCATATCATTACATACGACTCGACTCTACATTATTTTTGTAATAGGAATGCCTGCTTATCCTCTGCATCGTAGGCACTAAATTTGCGAGTCAACTTTTCTTCGTGTTAATTTCAAGATTTTTGAATCAGAACAAAAACAAAAGAACTTTTCATAGTGGGTTCCGAACATTTGTCCGAAAAGAATACGCGAATAGCTAAAAGTTTGGTGGACCTGCAAGTTTGGAATATCCGTCCTAAAGAGTACGCAAATAGCAAAAAGCTTTCTTGAACCTTCCACTCTTGTCGATTTATTGACTCAACCGTATTTGCGGACTCTCAACCATATTCCAAGAAAAGTTTCAATTTCTGTGAATCTTATTCTTTCATTAGGTCCCCTCTCACTACTAATCATATTGCATTTACGTATGTATGGATTTATATTTATGATTCAAATATGTATTTTGGTAGTGTTTGATGTCTCTTTCTCTGATGTGATTTATAAAACGGCCCATGGTTCCCAGAGGAATTATTAGGTGAACTCATTTGCTTGTATTGAATTTAGTAACTGCATTTTAAGAATATAGATATCGATAAGTCGATAGTGTAAGTAGATAAACTGTAGCTAGTGAAGGTTCTTAGTGCACACCATCCACTGCTAAAAAGCATGTGTCTTTTTCATACTTTTTGCACCCTTATTCGGTCTATCGAATATATATGGTAAAAGTAGGAAAAACATAAAGCCAAACGAATAAAGGGCTTATGTCTTCTTTTTTGTCCCCAGCGAAAGTGCATATAAATATGATGTATCATTCAAACGAAGCACACGTATCATATTTCGTACTCAGAATCAGTAACCCAACTTTGATGATAAGAAGTCTGTTGTCGTTTAACTTATATCGTTTCCATGTAGCCTCTTTTGCGTTAAAACTTTTAGATAACACTTATTTTCCCTTAAACACTTATTATCCCTATATAGGTTATATTGTGACTGGAAATTTATTTAGTCTTATTCGATGAAGCGTGGCTATCGCATCTGCAGCGATCAGCCTCGACCAGCAACTGAACTACCTCGTTCATATTTGGCCGATTTCCTGGTATTTTATTCGTGCAACGAATAGCGATTTTGAGCACCTTAATCATTTCTTCCTGGAACGAACCCGATACTCGTTTGTCTAAAACCTCAATAGCTCCTTCCTTGGTCTCAACTTTGGCTGAAACCCAATATATAATGTTTTTGTTTTCTCCAAATTCTGCCTCCAACGGCTTCCTTCCCGTTATGAGTTCCATCAGCACTACTCCAAAACTATACACGTCACACTTGGTCGTTGCCTTTGAAGAATATGCATATTCTGTCACAAACGATATTTTAAACAAATGATTCATTACTAAGCTGATAATATATATCATAGCCTCATGAACCGATATAGTTGAATTTGCGATGTGGAAGTTTTTTATCCATTAAGTATCTGGTTTAATACACAGTCACAGACTTGTACAGAATTATTGTAGTATTTGCATATAAAGCACAATATATCAGAGCTGTATCATACAAAATTGACAATATAGTTGAAATTTCGGTTTTATTCACCTTTTTTTCCTCCATAATTTCTTACAGTAGTAACTAACTAGAGACATGAAGATTGACAGCTGAACTACTTGGGTATCAAGCACTATATATTCTTAGTTACAACTCATGATTATGTATATTAGAGTCTCATAAAGTATCGAATAGCTTTGTGTCCAAATGCTCGGTCACCTAAATAGGACTAGGATAGACACTTATTTATCGTCCAATTCAATATGCGTTAGTATTTCTATCAAGCACTATATATACTTAGTAAAAACTCAGGGTTATGAATTTCAGAGTCTCGTAAAGTATAGAGTTAGCTGTGCACCTATGTGCTTGATCACCTAAATATAACTAAGATGGCATTTATTTATCATTCAATTTATCATGCTTTAGTATTTCTATCATTTAATAGGATATATTCTCTATACAATTTGCAACTTCAAAATTCAAATTTAACTTTGATTAGTTTCCAACTTATATTAGAACACGTGTAAATAAATTAGATTCGAGTGGGATCAAGAAATTACCGGGGGCCAAATAGCCATATGTCCCTGCAATCACAGTTGTACTTGAATCTTTCCCTCCCCTTGCTTGCAAAACTTTGGCTATGCCAAAATCTGCAACCTTGGGCTGATAGTTAATATCGAGCAAAATATTTGTCGACTTGATATCCCTGTGAATGATCGAAGGTTTCAAATCATGGTGAAGATACGCTAGACCCTGAGCAACCCCCAGCCCAATATGATGACGTGTAGGCCAATCTAGAACAATCTTGCCTCTGTGGAGTGCATCCCACAAGTTCCCGTTAGGCATGTACTCATAAACCAATAAGTTGCAATTCAAGCTCGTAAAGTAGCTGTACAGCTTAACTATATTCTTATGCCTTATGCTTCCCAAAGTATCAACCTCCGTTTTCATCTCCTTGTTCAGAAGGACTTGATCTTCAGAGACAAAATCTTTTGTTTTTCGAGTCCAAAGCTTTTTTACCGCGACAACTTCCCCATTGCTTAGTTCAATTCTGTACACTGTCCCCGAACCCCCATGCCCCACTATATTCTTATCGACCATAGTGTCTACAATCTCATGTTGGTTGAAATTTATTTTGTGGAAGCTCTTTATGTCGTATGAGAAAAACGAGGATGAGGAGGTGTCATCATTTGCTGAGGTGGAGTCTTCTTTACTAAACCAACGCTTGAGGAACAAAACAAAGCCAATGATAATGAATCCCACCGAGATCCCGATCACCCAAACACAATTCACTTTCTTTCTATTGTAATATTGTGCACAGATAGGAAAATTTTGGCCGGATGAATTAAGGTAGCTAGTGACACAAAGACCTGGATTACCAGAGAAACTTTCTATTAAACCTCCTTTAATGAATGAGTCGGGGATTGGACCCGTGAGAAGATTATCAGAAAAGTTCATCGAATTCGGTAGAAGTGCGATGAGAGAAAGTGGGATTTCCCCCATCAACTGATTGTTTGAGAGGTCAAGGACATTGAGAGATTTTAGTGAAGAAAGTGAATCAGGTATTGTGGAATTAAGCTTATTACCTTGCAACATCAATACATTGAGCTTCCTCAAGTTTCCGATTTCTGAAGGTATCGGACCAAATAGAAGATTATTGCTTAAATCAATTTTCACCAGATTAACAGCCTGAGAGATTTCTCTTGGAAGAACACCTGAGATCATGTTGCTTTGCATGAAAAGTTCTGACAGATTTCGAGCATTTCCAATGTTATTGGAAATTGAACCGTTCAAACGGTTGCTACTCAAATCGATGATTGAAACATGGGGAAGAGCAAAAAGCCCATCGGGTACTAAACCCTCCAAGCGATTATTATTAACTCGAAAACGCAACAGAGACCCGCACTTTTCGTAATTTCGAGGCACTTCTCCTGAAAACATGTTACCTAGGACTAAATAGTACTGCAATTTACCTAAATTACATGCCTCTGTCGGTAAGTTTCCTGTCAATCGATTCTCAGACAGCTCCAGAAGATTTAACGGACACAATCTTCCCAGCCCACGTGGGATCTCCCCTGACAGCAAATTGTCATAAAGCGACAGCGTTGTCAGAGTTGTTGAGTTCGCAATCACCTCGGGAATTTGCCCGGTGAGGGTATTATTGTAAAACTGCAAGACTTGGAGCTTTGGAAGCTTGCAAATAGATCTTGGAATGTTCCCCGATAACTTATTCACTGATATATCCAAATCGGCAAGCTCTGTTAGGTTACCGAGCTCTTCTGGGATTTCCCCGTCGAGTTGATTATAGTAAAGCTCGAGCTGCTTCAAATTTTTCAGAAACCCAAACTCTTTTGGGATTCGACCAACCAAGAAATTTCCGCTCAATTCCAAATCAACGAGCTCCGTCATGTTCCCTATCGATCTCGGAATAAAACCGTTCAGCATACACGTGGTTAAGACCATGGTTTTGAGCTTGGTTAGCTGTGAGATATCTTCCGGAAGCTTCCACAAATTGAACAGACCATTCTCATTGAAATTGAGGTCCTCGAGATTGCTCAGGTTCGTGACCGAGATAGGAAAATCCCCGGAAAAATAATTATACGAGAGGTCAAGTACTCTGAGAGAGGACATGGGTGAAAAATCTGGTAAAGTACCCGAGAAATAAGCCGAGTTCAAGCTTAGTTCTTCCAGAAGAGAGCAGTTGGTGACACCGGCAGGGAAATTCGAGCGGAAATTGTTGTGACTAAGGCGAAGGATGCGAAGCCGTGGGAGATAAGAGCAGATGTTTTCGGGAAAATGGCCAGACAAGGACCAGCCAGTGAAGTCGATTTTCGTGGCAAAGCCTTGTTTGTCACAACTAACTCCTGTGTAGTTGCAAAATGAGGCTGGTATAGCCAAGTTCCAGTATGAGAAGAGGTTTCCTTTGAGGGAGTTGTTGAGGAGAGTGAAGAATTGGGATTGGCTGGTTGTTGGAGTTTGATGAGTAGAGTTTAGAAAAGGAAGTAGCAATAGCAAGAAAACAAGAAAACTGTTGTGGAAAGCCATGTGAGGTTGTTTTTATAAATTTTATGAGGAAATGAAATAAGTTTTTTGTTGTTGCAGAGGTGAGGAAGGGGAGAAGTTTATAAATGGCATGATTGAGGGGGGTAAAAGGAGGTTCATGCAGTACTGTACTCTAGTGGGGGAGAGAGAGGGAGAGCATATCTATGTGTAAAGAGGCTTTATGTTGATGCCCCCATTAACAAAGGGAAGAGAATCACATCCATTTTCAGACCCTTTATACGGATAGGTAGTCCCTGTAGATTGCATCTGATCCTAAGCCACTATCCATTGTCTCATCACTTAAAAGAGTGCAAGGGTCGCAACTAGCGGACTCTAATGGAAAGAACCCTACTCAAGCTGGAGCTGACTCGAGTTTAGGGTTAAGTTTGAGCTTGTGTTCTCAACTCGATTGAAAATGTAATTCTAGAACTTGACTCGAGTTCAGGTCGAAAATTCTTTTTCCCCTTTTCTATCAAACAAATATATTTACAGGTAAATATAATATATTTACATATGTACTTAACAGGGCTACTCGCAAACCAACAATGCGAATATTTTAATCCTTGAGCTCGAGTTTAGCATAAAACTATACTTGATTCAATGGGTACTTGAGTTTAGTAGAATACAAATAGTCACAAAGAGTTCAACTCACGTCCACCCCCTACTTAAGACACTTTGATATATTGCTCTCTTTAATTAACCTTGCTTCTGAAAACGAATGAGAGCAAATACCTGCTTAGTTGAGGTATAGCTGCGGTTGGGAGTATAATCGACTTTTAGATTTTGTTTCTTAAGTAAGATGAGCGCATGTAAACAACCATTTTATGTGTAGAATGTAGAAACTTACTCTTGAAACCTGAGTTTTTGATCGAATATTTTGCTAATATAATGGTTTTAGTTTCTTTGTTAACTTTGTGCTTTATGCTTTACTGAGAAACTAAAGAAGCTCGAAATTTTAATTCAAAATCGTTTTTGGCCACGTGTTTCATGGTTTTCATTTCTAATCTTTGCTTTTTCATGGTGTTGGAATTTGGAGTCTAAGTGTAAAGACCTCAGAACCAACTATTAGAATAAAAGACAACATGTTGACTATTAGCATTTGATCAAATGATTTTGCTCACTAAATATTGCTTAATAATTGAAATGCCGAAGAAAGTCTCTCTCTTTGTGTATAATTAGTACGGTCCTACCTTATGTAATTTTTTTGTGTTTGTTGTATTCGTCACTAATACTCTTGCTGAAATCCCAATTGCAAAAAGGGTTTATTTGGTTACAAATTTTCAACTCAAATTTTTTCGTCTTTTTTCTTGAAAGCTAATATGTGTTTGTCTGTTCAACTTTTATATTTTAAGCAAAACTCTTTTGCTTGTTTAGTTAAATGCTGCAACCTAATAAACCCAAAGTTGGATTATGGTGTTATATAATGACTTGGGAATCATTTGATTGTGGGTTCAACTGTTCAACATACATCTGTTGTTTCATGAACATTTATCAAGATGGATTAAGATATCGATATTGGATTCATGACCACGGTTATGTTCGCTAGCTAAGTTATTTTTTGTTGTGTAGCTTTTGCTGTAGTTATGCACATATTAACTAGATATATACGAACGGACGTACTGTGATGTATGTTATTCTATGTTGTATTGTCTTATTTCGTGAAACGGAAGGAGTTGATGATGTAAAATTAGGGATTCTTGAGTATGCACTTTAGAATTACATGGATTTCTGGAGTTGAATTCAAAGTGATTGTACACTATGTAACTTCAATAAAAATCTGAAATGATGTGAGACTAGGGCTTTAAAAATATGGCTGTCCAGTACTTAGTATTGAAGGTTGAGCAAGAACAAAGAGTGCGTTGAGTATAACCTATACTGCTGAAGTGGTCTCTTCACTTAAAAATGACTATAGCTGTGATGTATGTTACCCAGAATGCAGATGTTTCCGAGATGTAGAACGAAAACAAGATGTAGTACGTAACATATGCTATAAAATGTAGTACGGTCGGGTTAACCTTCTATAGGTTATCATTGCATATATGAGGTAATTATATCAAGTTTCCTTGATGTCGACGTCTGAGTAAGCCTACCTTATCCTCTTTTAATTTTTCATGACAAAAAGGTATTGTTTGGAACATAAAATTGGAGGCTGACAGTTCTAATAGTAGCAATAGCATGTAGATATTACTCATCTATATTAGATTTCTCTTTCGGAATACAATTATGCATTGGGTTGGTAAGTTTTAAAATTTGTTATGGAGGTGTATGCCATTTGGAAATGCGCATACAAATTTGTGATTTGCATGAATATTAGTGATTTTGGTGAAAACTGTTGTATAGCCTTATTCTAAAAACAAATGGAAAAGCTATTGCTTACAACAATGGTGCCAAAGAGAGTTGGTGACTATGGAATCTTAATTGGATAGGGTTCCTTGATGATGAAGTGCAAAAGCAAAGGTGCTCACTTTTTTGGGCATTAGCTGCTGATTGATGATAGGAAGATGGAAATTTTAGGTAGATGACAATGCCAAGACTTTAGGGAAAAAATGAATAGATTTTGTGATAGCTTATGTAGATTCTGGTTTTACTACATAGCATATTTCAACACATTTTCCCTTTCTCCGAATCTGTAATTCAAGTTCATATTTAACTGGTGAAGAATTCGAAAACGGAGCATCCTGAGATTTTAAATCTGTGCGTGGTAAACGAAACTGTAATTTTTTTATTCTTTTCCTGTTGAGTTTTGTGCCAATCTATTAATTCTTTCCGCACATTCTATTATTTCAAATATTTTCAAGCCTCGTTTCTTGCTTTGATATTGACATAAGATTAACTACCAACATGTACAGGTGACTAAGTATGATCGATGTTACGGATCGTAGTCTGCGAGGGTTTGATGAAGATTGCTAATTTTGATAGCACATGAGTTCTATTTTGATGCTGCGGTTGGCCACATCACAAAAGAGCAGGTTATTCTCTCCTAAACCCTTTTTTAGGGGAATTTTTTTATGTTAAATAAAGAAATGGGGAATTTGCTTTAGATAATGGAGAGTCAATTCATAATCATAGTTTTGAATAAAATAGCTCTAATAATTTAAAAGGTTGTCTTAATGGAGTAGGCATATTCTCATCATAGTGTAATTCGTCTGCATGGTTTTTACTTTCATTTTATTTTTTGCCTTAGACTTCATGAGGTCAATTACATGACCCAATCAAATGGCTTATTTCAGGGAATTTTGTTATTGGAGTATTAATTTTTTAGCATATCTGAATGGTTTTCTAGAAATTGATTTCTCAAGTACTTCCTAGAAACCTTACCAAGAAATTGATATCTGAATGTTTATTATATAATTTTAAAAATAATATTTCTTCATAAATGCTAATAAAAATTATAATTATTTATTTTTTAAATATTTAAATTATTTTCTATATACCTAAAGTATTAATTTATATGTCGTATTTAGTTGTTTTAAGCTGAATAATTATTTTTAAATGTTATATTTAAAATTCAATTTACAATTGCTATTTAATTATTTTAAATACTTATATTGTATTTTATTTTTAATTAATAATAGATGAGTGAATTGAGAGAGGACATGGTAACTTTTTAAATACAAATAATAGTGAAATGATGTGATTTGAGAGAGAATATATTAGTTTTATATGTTTATGGAATGAATTGTAGTTATTTAAATTTAAAGAATCGTTCTAGATATTTTTTTTATTTTAAATAATCACTAGTTAATATGCAAAATCAAAAAGTAATATTTGCTACCTTTTAGTTAACTAAAATATGCAAGGTTTAGGGAATCTGAAGCAAATATTCTTACAATAGCTAATCACTAAATAGAATCATCTAGTGTTGAATTCTAACTTTATATCGATTTCATTATTTCTGATTATATTTTATAATATTTGACTGTAATCTTATTTAATTCAAACATATTCGTATATTACTGTTTATAACTATCGTATCCTAACCCAAGTAGTAATTAATTAGCTTGATCTAGAAAATGTCAAGGTATTTTTGATATTTGATCTTGATGGGATCAAGCCCACATTAAAATGCTTTACGTTATTGGATTGGTACTAGGCCCGATTCTACAGTTCAAAGCATCCAACGTAGAGTGAGCCCTATAAATGTAGACTTTAATTTGGCCCGTGTTAAAAGTTCGATATATAGGCTTTCTTATTTTCCCGCCTTGAGTTAGTAGTCGTTTATTACTTGGGATGGTAAAGATGTGAATCTCGTTGTCCCCATTTGCCCATGTTACTCTTATATAAATTTAACTATTCTATAAAAAGTACAAAATCTACAAAGTATTTTGATTAGATTATGAAAGTGTATAAATTAAATACATATAATTAAACTTTTAATGTATTTATATAGCGATTTAGCATATAGAACTTGTTATATTTCGATATTACATGTTTTTATGTTAATTAAAGGTTATGATACTAAATGTGATGATTTAAAGCCGATAAGTAAATTTTTGTGAGATATGATATCAATCATTATGTTTCGACATTGGTTTGAGGTTTAAAGTGTCAAGAAATGAGTTTTACAAAGTACTAAGTTAGCAATTTAATTATTCATTCGTTGAAAGTGTTTCGAGAACCAAATGTATGAATTGTGTTGAATTTCTGAAAAGTTTTGGATCAGATTCTGGTATCAAATTTGGTATTGTTGGAAATTTCATTGAATTATCTTTTTAACAGTTCCAACAGAGCTAAATTCCGAAATTTCTACGAGTTATGAATTTTTTCATGAAGAAGTGCAGTACTGTTGACTAGTCAACCGCGAGAGATAAAAGTGCAACACTTGATTTATATCATTATTTTTATTCCGAATCTGATTAGGAAATATTTCATTAATGATATTTTTGTAATCCTAATTAGTAAAAAGACATAAAATGGTTGTTCCAACACTAATTTACTATATAGTCATTCGTTATTTCTCTTATTTAACTTTGGATGTTGCCTCTCAAGATCCCTCTTCTATTTTATTCTTTTCAATACAATTTTGTGAGTTTTTTTCAATTATTTTCTCATTATTTATTATTGATCATCTTATTTACATATTTGTATTTTTTTTATTAGTTGTTATTCATTTTATTATGTTCATTGTAATTATGCTGGGCTAGTTTATTTTGTTGCCATACGATGAAGATGATTTAACGAATTCAAACTAATCATAATTGATGAGTATGTTTTCATAAACATAATCTAATAATTGAATTAGTCTAAAATCTAAGAGTTTTAACCGTCTGAGTACCTTACAAATCACCTAGATGTAGTTATGGTGTATGACAATCACCGATAACACACTAAGTTGAAATAAACTAGATTTATACACATAAGTAATTTTCTAGATTAACAATATTTTAGAACTCATTAATTAGGATAATAAAGGAGATTGAGTTAATTCATTAGATTTTCTATTTAGGCAAGGTCGTAATTAATACTATTATTTTGTTTTTGTTGTTTTACTGTTAATTTAATTTTCCCAACTCAACTCAACAAAAACTTAAAAAAAAAATAGGAGTAATAAGTAATATAAATAAACCGATTAAATATTTAATAATAAATTGTGTGTTGGAGATTTCTTAAGACATCCCTAATCAATAGGAGTTCATGAGATTGATAAACTCAATACTTTACCGGTAAAAGTACACCGTCCCTAGTGCATGTGCTAGTATTATTATCTGCACATTTTAACAACAGTTAAGTTTTTATACTTTTTCTTACAAGTTTGTATTTATTTGTAATAAAAGTCATCATACCCAAAATTATAACTAATTAATTTTAACTTCTATATTTTTTTTGTTAAGAGATAATACTATATCTTTAAAATTTTATATTGATAATTATTACAAAAACAAAACTTAAGCAATTTAAAATAAAAATATTAAAACTTAAGAAATTATATTTTAAAATTACTTACATATCTATTAAACTTAATAAAATATTTAAATATTATATTAATTATCACGAGTACAAATTAGTGCCGCAAATACACAGAGGTATTTCAAAATTTCTATATGATGCATATTTAAAATTCTGGTAAATGATAATTATAATACTTCTATTTTTATTAAAAATTATTCGAAATATTTTCTTGGTTTTTGCTCTTATGTTAATATGTAATATTTTGTTAAATAGTAAATTTATGGATAATGTACAAATCACTTGTACGTCATCTAGTATATAAAAATATTTATGTAGACATATATATATATATATATATATATATATATATATATAGCTTGAGGAAGAATATATATACCTCAAGCTAGTTGTATGGCTAGTGAGGTGTTTATCTTAACACTCATACTCAAGTTAACTATAAATGACTATTCGAAATGTACTTATTTTATACTCAAGTCGAGCAATAGTTAAGTCCAGGTCGAGTTCCTTGCTAAAATTTTGACCCGCCCCTTTATGGACAACATCAGTTTACCCGTTATATGTAACAAATCCAAACACTTGTCCGATATAATAGCCCAAGAGTTCATCTAAAAGCCCATGTGGACAGTGATGGAGAAAAAAAAAGTGTACCGTGGATTTTTAGCCATTTTATTGCCGAAAAGGGAAATTATTCAATAATACGTATTTATGCCTTAATCTAGCCTCACCAGTGTTATATGGTCATGCTCACCATAAGTTTGTTATTTATCCAAATTTGTTGAATTAAAAAAGCAACCCTACGGTAGATGAAAATTTTACTTGTGTATAATAACCAATACCTACAAGCCGGCTAACGAAACTGACATGCCAGACACGAGAGCATTTGTTGCTTGAAACAAGAACTGTCAATCAAAGAGCTACTGCTAGAGTCGAGCTTGAATAGTTCAATAATGATGCATTGAGTTGAACCGGATTAACATTTTAACAAGTTGAATATTTCGGTTCGTCATCTCCCGATATATTCCACCAAAAATGTTTATTCAAAAACATAGAAATAGATCTTAAAAATAAAAAATAGAAAAAATAGACCCACTATAAGATTTTTAAAAGCATTGCAATTTCCAAACACGTGACTTACGATGACAGCAACTCTATTTTAAAACAAAAAAACGTTTAAAAGGCCAAACTTTAATAGAAAAAGCTATGTAGGTAATGTGACAATCTATTTTATGCCTCTCAAAGCACCAACTTGACAATTGTAAAAGGTCATGCTTGATAATTAAGTGTAAGTGTCCTTTAGTATGCACGGAGAATTAAAGTATTCATAAAAGAAAGATCAATCTCACCTTTAATCAAAATCATGGACCCATTTGATAGGTAGAGCATGCCACCTATGAAAATGACATTGTGGTTTTTGTGGTGTTTACCATACAATGCTTATCCCATTGCTAAATTGAATTTTCTCTATGCATATGTTTGGTTGTAGTTTTGAATCTCCCCTTTTTATGTTTTTGATTAAATATTGGAATAGATTTGTTCATTCATTCTGGGCTTGATTGGTTACAGCTTAAAAGTTAGCTTATTTGCAAAACTTATTTTTAAGCTTGGACATATTTGGTTAGCTAGCTTATATGCTAGTTTTTTTTTTTGCCCAAAAAAGCTTGAGCTAACTATATTTGCAATATCAAATAAGCCGACTTATTATATTTTAAGCTGCAACC
>MKEJ01064106.1:0-11168 GCA_001753735.1 Embelia ribes
TCCTCGCTCATCTGGTTGGCATTAGAACAGAGTTCTTATTACCAACGTTGATGGCACTTTACTGCCAGAAGTTGCCCCTTCTCCTTCTCGTCATCAGTTACCACCTCCCTTTGCTGGTTCTGATGCAGATAGTTCGTATTGCCCTCACAGGAGCTCTACTTCTTGGTTGGAGAAGATTTGGAACAAGATGGTTACGGATCATTGACAAGCTTTTCGTAAGTTTCAAACGCTAGCCACTCGACATTGTGCTATGTATGAGCGTCTTTGCTCTGATGGCATGGATCCTATAGAGGCATTTGAGTTTCCTAATCCATCTAGCGATGAAGATGTTGATGTCATCTCCGAGAACTCTAACTGATATCTTCCTTTTGATGATGTCAACGAAGGAGATATATGTGTTTATGTTTCTATTTTGTTTTTTTCTTTTTTGGTGATGATTTATCTACAGGGGAGCATATGTTAGCTCTTTTTTCTATCGTTACTATCGTTGTTTTATATTTAGTTTTTCATGTTTGGTTGGCCGTTTGTTTTGGCTTTTGTTGCATATCCTTTATGTCTTGTCAAAACTATAACTTGTCATGAATTATGTTATTGTTTCATTATCGTTTCATAACAGTTTTACATGTTAATGTTGTTACTCTCATTCGTTATTCGTAACTTATAAAGTCAATGTGCTTATGCTACAACTTGAAACTTGACAATTTTATAAATCTTGGACAAAATTGAACATTATCACATTACGCGCATAATTGAACAAGAATTTGTTTAAATTTCATGTAAGGGTTGTCATCATCAAAAAGGAGGAATTTGTTGCCCCAAGGTTTTAAAAATTAAATTAAAATATTTTTTGATGAATACAAATATTGTGAAAATTATATAATTCTGGTATTATTGATGTACTAATATTATTTGCTGAGTGTATACAATATTTTAAAATAAATTTATATCAAGTGTGAAAGAGATCAAAAATTAGCATTTCGAGGCAAGAAACAAATTTAATATCTAGTGTGAACCGGATCAAGTATGACAACTTGAGACAATAAATGGATAGATTTTATAGTTGTCTGATGGCTTGAGGTACCAGACAACCCGCCGGACAATCATGTCCAGAGTTACATTTCAGCCAAAAAAGTTGGAAAAATTGTAAGGCAAACCCTGTGTCCGATGGGTTATCCATCAATAGACAGGTGTTGGACACCCTACTCAGGGTCGTCGGATAATCTTGTAAATGTAGATTTTCAGCTTTCAATTCTTTATGGATCTTGTCGGACAACTTGCAATATTTTTCAATGGCTATATCTGCTCCAAATCAGTTAAATACTAGTGTATAAGCTACAATCATTCAAGTGAAAGAAGTTGTAAAAAGCCAAGTTCAAAAGCCAAAAGCTCAAGCTCTCTTTCTAAATCTTATTCAACTTTGTTATCAGTTTGTAAGGGTTGTTTTTGAGTTAAATATCATACTAAACTTTATTGTAATCTTAGGAAGTAAGTTATAAACTTCCAAATTTTGTTTCTTGAGTGAATTTTGGGTGGTTTGAGAGGTATTGTGCTCAGGTTATGAGTGCAAGCTCGAATTAGGAACTTGGGTAGCTCAAGGGTTTAGGTAGCAAGTTGTACCCATCAAACTACTTGGTTCTTTAGGGTGTAAACGGTTACATTGTATACTAAAGGGAACTCAAGTCGTACAACCTTGAAGAGTGGACGTAGGGGTCCTACAGATTCATTGTCGAGAAAGACTACTATTGAACCACTATAAATCGCGATGTCATATTTCCTTTCTTGTACTTTATTTTCAGTCTATTTTATTTCTATTATCACTTGCTCATTCATCATACATTTTACATTATATCTTTGAAAAAGGGGGAAATAATTTTTAACTGGGTAATTTTTATAGAAAACTAATTCACCCCACCCTCTTGGTTTGCCTTTTGGTTCAACAAGTATGATGGCTATGAAATACATGTTCTCTCGTGCCATGGTTTAATATGCATCCACAATCTGTTTTCTTTCAAAAATTTTGACACATCCTTTCATTTATAAATAATTTCATGTTGACACATGTTTGTTTACACCACTTCTGAACATTCAACTAGTATCGTTGCTTATAACATGTCACAAGTTTTATTCCATTATCATATACGTCAAAATAGTCATGCATATATGCATCATAAAAATCAATTAATTAGAATAGGGAAAAATCTCATCCGAACCAAAGCTATTTCATCTGGACAAAACCCCCTTCATCCCAAACACGAATTTAATCTACGAAAATACGATCAATCATTACCTAAATACGACCATATCATGCTACAACCTCTAAAATTCACCAACCAATGCATTTAAACTATTAAAGCACCACATTTAATTACTATTGAAACATAATACCCCGCCATATACCTTATTTAACAACAATGAATTCACTTGGAGAATTCAGAGAGAAGCCTAATATACCGGCACAAGAAGATACACCAACCAAACCACTAAACCTACAACGATTTATCAAGAATTCATCCGCGATAATAGAATTTGACCCCAAATCGAGACAACTTTGATTGTTTTGGTTTTTTTTAGAATATGAATGATCTCAAAGAAATTGTTTCCTCACAATGACGAGGGCTACATTACGAGTCCAAATCTTCCTCTAGATCGTCGATTGGACTTCTCCTCCGAGATTTGTGGGGTTTTTGCTATGATGACCCTTACTCCCCTTCGTTTCTTTTTTTCTCTCTATTGAGAAACAATGATAACATATTAGATTTGGGGGATTTATTTTTCAAAATTTAAGCCTTGTTGGGCTTCCTTATTGGGCTTTTCTAACTGGGTCTTACACCAACTCACTCAAAAAATGAAACAAAAAGTTTATAGACTACTTTTGACAATTACAAAAATGGATTAAAAGAATGAAAATCCTCACTAAGCTCTTATACAATTTGAAATTAGAACATGTATACAAATGTGTGAACTTGAAAGGGAGCTTGAGAGCTTTTTGGTTTTTCCTTTTGCTTTTTTTGGCTTATGAACACTTGTAGAATATCATTCTCTATCTTCAATGGAGTGTTGATGGAGTGTATAGATGAACATGAGGAGACAAGGTTGTGCATTGAGCTTCACATTTGTCTTCCTGCCAAGCCATCATAGCTAAAATTATTGAAAGCTGAAAATATATTGTTTGCTCCTTTTATGACGACTTAGAGTTGCCTGTCCGGCATCTGTCCAATGACGAATGACCCATCAGCCACCTGCAGGATACAAGGAAATTTTATTAGAAAATTTTAGTAACATGGCCCAAAAACACTTGCTCAGATTATTTTTCCCAATTCCTGTCTGGCGGCTAGGGTCGTCGGACAACCCATCGGATGACACAAAATCAACTTTTGAATTTCGCTTGAGTTGCAACAATTTGAAACATTTTTACACTTGATTTTTTGTCCATTATAAATAGTAAAATCTGATACATACTCAAGAAAAATTGTTATTACGATAATAATACAAGAATTATATATTTTTCACAATTTCGTTATCATAAAAAATACATTGTTTTAATTTTGAAAAATCTTGGGATAACAAACTCTCCCTTTTTGATGATGACAACCTTTTTGTGAAAATTAGACAATGACTTGTTTATATAGATGCTAGTAATATGATAAAGTTCAAATTTGTCCAAGTTATAAAATTTTACAATATGTTATAGCGAGTTGTTAAGTGCATAGCGACAAACTACGATAATGTGAATGATAATGTGCTATAACGCAAGGCAATGTAGAATACACACAGTCTAAAACAAAACCATAATCGCAATAACAAGAATATGCTATAACATAAATATCATGGCCATATGTATAACATCAATACCATAAGCATCGAATGAATAAACATAGCTCGAGAATAAACATAAACCTAGTTTGACATAAGCATAAGCAACTTAAAGCATAAACTAACAAACATAAGCATCCTCAAAACATACAAACATAACCACAATTCACAAAGCTAACATCTCGAAATAAGGCCAAAACATACGGCTATAAAATATACATAACATCAAATATCACAGTCCATAAACATTACATAGTCCAGTAGAACATAAAACAAGAAAAAGAGCATAAACTAAAACGCTCGGCTCACCCGCAGATAAGCAAGTCTTAGCTTGTCTTCATAAAATATCTTCTCCCTCATTGTTATTGTCAAAATGGCATCTCAATTGGAATCCTCAGATGGAAGCTCGTCCTCGTCACTGGAAGGGCCAGGAAGATCGAAAGCCTCATGTGGTGGCATGGACCCCTGAGTTTATAGGTGGTCGAAGATCGTGGTCTGTCGAGCTGTAATGACCTAGTGCTGTAGGCATGTCTTACGGTGATCATGTACCATCTTATTCTACAACTTTTTGAACCAAGAAGTGGAATGGGCACGAGGACGAGATAGACCAGAAATGTTGGAGGCAACATCTAGAGCCAGAGAATGAGGATGAGAAGGACGAGCAGGGGGTGAAAGTGCAATCTCGGGTGAGAAAGTGCCATCGAGGTTGGTATTGAGTATGCTATTCCAATGCCAACTTGATAGATAGGATCCCAGATAATCTTTACATAACGAAAAGAAGTAGTAGTGATATTAGGAAAAGGGGGCAATTGACCAATCAGTCACTGTAATGTTGTGGCACTGAAAGAGATAAGCAAGAATATATCCATAGGGAAGCCCGAGACTAGTGTTCCCGATGTTCTTATGCATGTGAAGCATAATAACACTAATAAAGTCACAATGAATGTGATGTTTCAATGCATTCACATAGAACATCTGATGATTAGTGACTGTATCCTTTGAACTCTTTGGTAGAAACAAAATCTTGAGAAGAGCTCTAGGCAATAATAAGTCAAGAAACATAGGCACTTCGTAGGTCAATTGCGTCTCTGCCCCTGAGGGCGAGTCCTGACCTCAAATAAGTTGATACCAACCTCGAAAGAAACATTAAGATGTGATAGCTAGTCATACTTGAGATAAGAAAAAGTGCATGACCATAAAAATGTATTTTTAAAGTATTTTTTAATTCCTGTTTCGATATCACGAGGTCAACCCAGTGACATGAAAAGTAAGACGAGTTGGGTGCAAATTATCAAAATTGACGATATCAAGATTTGTGTAGAATTCTCTAACAAGATGCGGATAACAAAGTTTGAATTTACTTCCGACATATTTGAAAAACACAAGATTTTCTAAGTTAATTTTTCCAGATCAAAATTTGGAGAAATCGTTCTCGTCAACTGGGGTGTTCGGGGCTTTCGACTAACCTATTTTCATCCCCTAAGTAAGATCAGAACTAGCCTAACATGATAAAATTAAACATAACAATATAAAATTTAAAGCCTGAAAATTTAAATATTGCAATTAATCTAAATGACAATTATGATAAAACTTGGAATTAACATAAATAACAACTGTGCAAAATTTTGAACCACATACTTAGAAAGAAAACAATACTTACAATCCTTAGCAAATTGAAATGAAAATTTACAACTTGTGGAATGAAATTTTCACCCTAGAATAAGCTTAAACCCAAAAACCACTTCTTCAATCCAAAAGCCAAGAACAAAAATAAAAGAACAAAAAAAAAGAACGGAAAAAAATATAGAGAGATGGTAAAGCAAAAGCTCCCTAAAAACTAAAACTAATTTAATGTGTTTATATCATGAACCACTCCCTCCCCCCTCCCACTCAATTTATACTTGATGTTGAATTTCTTGGTGAGGCTTGAGTATGAGTGTGGCCAAGAAAAAGAGTTTGAGTATGGGCAAAGAAAAGAGGTTGAGTGTGGGCAAAGGTTGGGGTTGAGTGTGGGGAAAAAAAAAGAGTTGTCTACTTGATAATTCTTCATTTTTATCGGTTTGTTGGCTTCTACTTTTTGGATTTTAGTTCCTTAACATCTTCTATGATCATGAATTCTCGACAAATTTCTGTAGCAGTTATTTTGGCCTTTTTGACATCTTTTTCCTGAAATGCACGTAAAAATAAGTAATACCAAAAAATAGCTTGAAACATGCATCAAATGTCAAATAATTTCAGTTATTACTCAAGTTTACAACTCTTATGTTATACAATTTTATACCATAATCAGGAATGTGTGAATGTGGGTTTGTTTGACTGCACTTTTTAAGCAAATAAATTAGTTTAGTTTTGTCTAAGAAAAAAGTTGGATTAATCCAACTTGAAAATCCATCTTATTTAGGCCAAAATAACAAATAAGCTTAGCTGTAATGTTGAGCAGCCAAACGTTGTCCAAATTTTCAAATAAAAAAACTAAAAAGTTGGAGCTTATAAGTTGCAACCGAACATACCCAATGTTTATTATGTGGTTTCTATGCAATGCTTTTTAACAAGTTAATTTTCGCGACTCAATCCTGGTGTAGGAAAAGTAATATTGTCAAAGTTTTTAGTAATTTTTATTACCATTGTGTTCTTCCCCAGTGAAGAAGAGTACCCAAATTGATAGGAAGTGCCGTATGACACTTCAATGCAGCTTCAACAAATGGCAAGTGCGCATCCTCTCCCATCCACCATTGATTTTCCTCTTGATTTCCCCATGATCGAGAAGAGGTCTCTGGTCGGGAACCGGTGTACGCTTGGTCGTGTTGTTGTCTGTGTGTTTGATTTGAAACGGGACTCTGAGGGTCTTTCCCCATTATTATACTAGTTCGTGTATGTAATTAAACTTGTTGTATGGTCGTCTTTAAGGTCCGATGCCACGTCGAAGGTAGCTAATTAAAGCAGTGACCAAAGATGCTATGATTGGACCGATAATAATCTTTTGCATTTTGATAGGAATCTGGGGATGATATATATTCCATTTGTCCACAGAGCCGGTTTTGTGCGATTACATGTTTTTTTGGTTTTTGCTCAACTTTTTTGGTGTGCATTTCATTATTTGTTTTGCCGTGGTATGCTATTTTGTTGGGATATGGTAATTGAAGCCAATGATGATTTATTAAACTTATGTTGGAATTACCGACTGAATTTAGATTTTGATGACAATTAGGCTGCCTGAGGCTTCATCTCCATGTCATTGTTTTGAAGAAACTATTTTTGATATATACCTAATGCATATCGATATTTCACACTAGCGGCTTTTGGATAGTCGATTGCGAATAAATATTTTTTGTATGGGTTGGTAGAAATCACTTCATACAAAATGTTTGCGGTTGCCCAATATTGCTTATGTTTGCATGCTTATTTTTTACGAAAGCGTTTAATTTACGAAAGCCAAATATAGTAAGCTGTTTTTATTTTGCAGGGTTTGATATGTTATGCAGATGCGATTAGAACTGCCCGAATTGATTACAAATTTGTGCAAGTAAAGAACCAAAATAGACTCTCCTTGGTATGGGAATGAATTCGGATTTTGTTACTAGAGTTTTAGTGTGATTTAGTGTTTTTGGTGTACATATGCTTGTAATATTCTGCAAATCATGATGTAGGTAATGACACTTTAAATAGAATATGTATATAACTTTGAGTGAGAGTTGAAGATTCCTTCAATATAATCTGAATTTTGTATGCTGCGGAAATGATGATTTTGTTGCCACTTTAAAAAACGAATTTAGATTTTATCCGTTCAAGTATGTATGGTTTTTCCTAAAACGATAGGAGTTATTTCTTTACAAGTCACAACTTCCAAGTGTTATTTATTTTTCTCATACGCATAATGACAATTTTCATACTTGCAATTTACTAGAAATGATATTTCAGACCCTTTTGCTTATATAATATAAATTATTTTCAAAGCTAATGTCAAATAAGCGGAGAAATTAATTCATAATTTCTTAGTAATCTTCCTAAGACTGTAAATTGTGGGCATTAAATCATTATCCAAGTCTTAAAATCGCAATAGGTTTCTTGTAATCTTTCTAAGCCTTGATGTATTCGTTGGCTGGACCAATTTGAACCCAAGCGGACTGTCTATTGATTGCTAGTTATGTGATTCGAGTATCTAACCATGTTAGACCGATAATGGTACCTGAGATTGGCTTTGAAATGCAAACCGAACCCAACCACTACGGACCTGGGCTAGGTCCAGTCTTTCATAGAATGGGTATGAGTTGGGCTTTCCAAGTTCGGGTCATAATCGGACGAACTTGGCGGGTTATAGGTCAAATGCCCATCATATGAAAAAGGACTGAAAATGAGTAATTCTTTACCGTTTAGGCACAGCTCGTTTATTGAAAGAATCTGTTTAGACTCAACTCTATTACTTAACGGTTTTTATATATATATTTTTCAAATGATAGATTTGCTAAAAAAATTGTATTATTCAAGTAAGGTTATAATTTTTTAAAAATTTATTGTATTCAATCTGAAATATATGTATTTATATCCGTAAATGAGCATTTCTAATTTGCAAAATAGATATACAAATACATGAACTAAATGAGTCGAGTTGGTTAACGAGACGCATTGAAGATTGTTCAAACTTGTTCATTTATCTACCGCGCAATTGTTTTATTTTCAAGTTTAACTTAATTATTAAATAAATAAGTCTCTTTGACTAGCTGAAATGTAATTTGTTCGCAAAGAAATCTACGCATTTGCAATTAGTAGGAAATTTCCATCCAAACCGGAAGAAAAAAAGAGCAAAGAAAATTTTGAAGGAGTAACGTCCACCAAAACTTTAAACCTCTCTCTCCCTCTCTTATTCAAGCTCCAATCTTTTCTATCAATGGCGGCTTCTTCTCACCTCCTCCCTCACTCTCTCTCTCTAAAACTAACAACCCAATTCTCAACATACCCAAAGAACCCATTTTTCCTAACCCCAATCACACCCTTCAAAAAACCCATCTCAAAAGACCTAACTTTTAGAGCAATCATAACCCAAAACCCTACAAAAACCCACAATTTCAGCCACTGTTTTACAAAACAAGATGATGGGTTTTTGTACTGTGAGGGTCTCAAGGTTCAAGATGTTATGGAGACAGTTGAAAGGAGGCCCTTTTATCTCTATAGTAAGCCACAAATTACTAGGAATTTTGAGGCTTATAGGGATGCTCTAGAGGGGTTGGATTCGATCATTGGTTATGCGATAAAGGCGAATAATAATCTCAAGATTTTGGAGCATTTGAGGAAGTTGGGGTGTGGGGCTGTGTTGGTTAGTGGGAATGAGCTTCGGTTGGCGCTTCAATCGGGGTTTGATCCCACTAAGTGAGTGAATTTCATTTATTATTTGATATACGAGCAAGTTTTCTTAGATAGGAAAGCGTGGCGTCGGAAAATTTATGTTAATGACATCTTACTTGATATCTTATTATGTTTCCATTTAACCAACCCATATTATTGGGTTTAAGACTTGGTTTATTGTTGTTGTTTTATGTGTCTTTCTGTATTTTTTTATGGATTTTGGCTTGATGGGGGTTATCGGTTCTGCTGTGTTATGTTTGTGTATGTTGTAGTTTAAGGACTGGTTTGGTAGAATCCTAGTGACAATGAATGGAATTACTATTAGTTTTGGAGGAAAGTGGGATGTGGAAATGATCTTCGGCTCGTGGTTTGTGTGGGATTTGATCCCACCAAGTAAATGAATTTCATTTGTATTTTGACTAGTATTTATGTATTATGTTCTTCTTGTTGGTTTTAGTTTGTTATAGTTCTTCATGCATTTTACCACGTGTGTTTGAGAGGAATTATGAAATATTTTGAGGCCGAATTTCACGATATGAATGATAAGCAATAGTTTTCTGGTGGATTGGTAATGTTGACTTGTAAAATAGAAGTTATATATTGGGAGGAAATATGAAATGTCACCGTGGTGTAAATGCTTCTTGCTACCAAAACTGAATAGTTCTTAAGTTCAAGGACGATAATGTTATGTTCCATTACTAAATGAACTAGGGATAAGTCTGAAATATGAGTTCCATAAAACATGTTGATGGATATTTCTCTAACTTTCAGTGATAAGAGGAACAAAGTGCTTTTTGTGGTACTTGACTCGATAATGCAGTCACGAAATTGGTTCATGCACTTTTTAGGGAAATCCGCACTTTGTAATTTTTAGCCTACTATTTTGGATTTGGATATCTTTTGCATTGCAGTCTGTTCTGTGTTATTACTGATTTGTGGAATCTGCACTTTGTTTTTCACGTTTCTTACCTATTATATGCTCATATTAATTTGTTGTACTGCCATTTCAGTTTTGGTCTGTCAAGTTTTTAAACCTCCAACCAATGTTGCTATTTGTTGTCGTATCTTACCATGTAATGATGTTGGAGATGGCTTGATGTTTACAAGGCATCTGATTATCATAGTTGTTTCACGTACAACCTCTCCTAAAATTGATAATGGTGATGTTTAAAGCCCTAACTTGAATATTTATAAGTTAGGGCCATGCCCATTGCGACTTGTGAGTCATGGGTTCATCCCGTTAGAAATAACTTGTCTGGAAACGGGAATAAGGTTGCGTACATTAGACCCTCCCAGACCCCGCAATACGGGAGTTTTGTGCACCGGGCCGCTCATATATGTGTGTGTGTGTGTGTGTTATATTAGCTTAATATTAGACCTGATTTTCAGGTTGGAGAAACTCTTCTTAGATTGGCTGTTGGTGAGCTTCCTATTTTAACCCAGCCGGGACTTAGTTTGGACAATGCAGAGTCGGTGATTTCTGAAGAAGAAAACTTGAGTACTCAAAGTTCAACTGATAAGGATACAGAAAAAGTTCGAGTTCTATCCACACCTGCTGTTCGGAACCTTGCTAAGCAATACAATATATATATACATGATATAGATGGAAGTGGCAAGGATGGAAGGGTATCAAAAGAAGATGTCCTAAGATATGCTGCTGAGAAGGGAATTATAGATCAATTTGTTGCCTCAAGTGATACCTCTGGAGAACATGTGTTGGGAGGAGAAGAGATATTTCCTCGTATATGGAACTTTGAAGATGAGACAATAATATTGCGGTGAGTTGATATGAAGCAGCTGGAAATGGTTTTTATTTTGGAACTCATTGTTAGTCTCCCGCATGTGAACTGTGAAGTATAATCGACTAGATGGTTGAAATGATATCTTGGAAAAGATATTTGTGTTAGCATGTCGTTCCATGTTAAACAAGAATCTTAAAGGCGTTTGCTATGAGTGTGAATATGTTAACTTGTTTTTTGAATTAGAGCTTTGTAATACCCATGTGCGCTTCAGGC
>MKEJ01064142.1:0-11790 GCA_001753735.1 Embelia ribes
ACATCGGTTATGACCAAAACCGGTGTTGAAAGTGATACTTCTAATATCGGTTATAAGAGAGACCGATGTTAAAAGTACTTTTAACATCGGTTATACGATAGAACCGATGTTGAATGTTAACATTTAACATCGGTTGAAATCCGATGTTAAAAGTTCCCACATTCAACATCCCCTGTATCAATATCGGTTCAAAAACCGATTTTGAAAGTCAATTTTAACCGATTTTAAAAGTATTTTTTACACTAGTGGTGAGTTTCTTTAAAGATTTGTACCACCTTTATAATTGAACGAGGGAATTAAAATATAAAGTTAAGTACTTAAAATTTATGTTTACCTGTGAGTTTGATTGGTCATCTCACATTGTAATTGGATGCGCTATCACCAAAACATTGATATCTCATTAAGAATCGATATTTTATCAGTAATATCATAGTAGTTAGTGCATCAAGTCCAATGTCAAGCAATGCGAATTAGCTAAACTTCTTCAATTGGAGATTGACAATCGTGGTGATCTCCACTTTGAACAGTTGGAGAAATCCATTGGGCGACTCATAAGCTCCTTTCAGAAGCTACATAAACAAGTTACATCGGCTTCCATACAAATCTTAGCCGAGCATCACCACTATTGATATAGCCACCACCACCAAAACAGCTATTAAAATCACCAAAAAAGTTGTCATCACTATAAAAAGGGAAAATAATAAAGGGATCAAAGTTGTAAAACTAAGGTGATTGATGATATGTCCAAGATATGAAAAAAGATTTAGAATTTAAATTTACTTCGGATCTAGATTTTATTCACACTTCGGACTCATATTTTGAGATGTTGAAAGTTTACTCCAAAATTAGTGTTTATTCATGCTCTAAACGAAGATTTCAAGATTAATCAAAAAATTGTAGAAGCACACTTGGGAGATGTTGCCTCTGTGAAAACAAGTCACTAAAACAAGTCTTTGTCACATGGAGAGGCTCTCAATTGGGCCTCCACATGAGCCTTCATAAGAGGAAGATGAATCTAGATTGGGAAAACCCAAGAAAAAAAAGACCAACAACGAGGAGTCCAAAAAAAAGAAAAAGAAAGAGTCTAAGAAAGATTTTTCATCAAATGCAATTAACAAAAATCATCAGCAACAAATACAAGAACGTTTTTGTAAGCTCAGAGTCGATTATTCTAAAGTGAATAAAAGGAGCACCATTTATTTCATTTTATGGGTTCTATAAAGCACCAGTTGATGGATTTTTGAAAAGAAATGGTTGCGGTGATACTAAAAAATTCAAGTTGTGTGCTCGATTATTTGGATGAGGACCTAAGTTTAAACATTTTCAATTGTCAATGAGTTAGAGAAGATTGGTCGGTACTCCATCGGACAAGGGAAAGGTATACATGTTCGAGTGCTACTAATTTCAATGTGAAATAAGGAATATGCCTTGACGGTTACAAGATAATTGTTCATATTAGCTTTTATTTGTGATTTAGTCTCCTACTATAATGGCCAAAATAAAACCTTTAATAATTTTCTTTACAAGATTGATCCTAGAAAAGCTTGTACCATATTTTTGTTTGAACGAGTGAATGAAATAAAGAATTAAGCACTCAAAGCTTAAGATTTCCTCAACATTGAGAGTTGGTTAGTGGTCTCACGATGTGAGTGAGAGCGATATCAACAAAATCTTTGATCCCTAAGGATCGGTGTTTTGCCATTCTTTTGAATTGCTTATTTCTAACAGGAGTCTTTATTCCACCAAATTTTATCACAAGTGCTCAATATTATCACAAGTGCTTGCTACAATTTAGATATTCGAGGGAAGTGTTTGCTAGAACAGGCAAGATTTAGGTTCAAATCCGCACAACCCAAAAAGCGAGTAATTTAGAGAATCAATGTGTCTGTCCGGCCATTTTGTTCTTCCCATTATACCAAGATGTTCTATTTTCTTCTAACGTTGCCTTGACTACTACGATAGACATGAATTTTTTACCTTTTCTGAAGTATAAAAAAATTATATAAGATGAAATGCTAGATTTACTCGCCATTTCTACCATTGATCATATTGTCCACGGTTTGCATGCGTAATGCACCCACGAGCAACAAAATGGTCGAGACGTGCCCAATTGCAACCTAGTCTATTCTCACGTACCATCTAACAATTCCTCACACTCATTGTTCTTGCATCCTTGTTTTTTTTATATATTTATATTTTTAACTTCTACCCAAAATTGGAAATTTTATTTTGTGACGTACAATTACGTTATGTTTTCTCACCGAAAACTTCATTGGCTTCATGTTCCTTTGAATTGCTTATTTTTATTGGGAGTCTATAATCCACTAAACTTTGTCCCACAAAAGAAACGGAATTAAGAATTATATACGTTGTACGGTTCCATTTTGTTGACCTTCTATTTGTTACCAATGCCATTGGATCTTTTTATTTATAAAAGCATTCGTTATCGGATAATCCAAATTAACCAAAAGAGACCAAAACAAAAGGGCAGATAATAAAAAAATTTGCCCCATTGGACTGATGTAATTTTGTGCAATCATACGTAGCAATGGGTGGTGCAAACCGATATTGACAATAATTTAAATTATAAACGTGCAGTCAAATGGATAAAATTAACTTCATCATTTTGTTGTCCATTTTGTTACTAATGCACTGATTCTTCCTTTTTTATTAATCTTCCTATCGAAAGTATTCCTTGACGAATAATCCAAATCAACCGAAATAGCTAAAAACAAAAGGAACAAAAAAGAGAAAAATTCCCAATTGAGCTGGTACGATATGTCCAACCATACATAACAATGGGTGGGTAAACCGATGAAGAAAATAAATAATTCTTCATTCCCTCCCCCAACATAAGGGCCAATTTGATTGGCATACAATAATTAATTTTTTAAAATTTGAATGAAAAATAAATTACAAACATGCTCATATCAATATTATCTTATTAATGATGGGGCAGTAGTAATATGCGATTAATTTTGCAATGATTGAATATATTAAAATGAAAAAATATAATATTTTTTTAATGTTCCAAAATAGAAAATAAATTATTATCTCTATATGGAAGGAGTATAATTATGACCATACAGTCAAATGAATGAAATTAATTGGCCGGCTTTATTTTAATGATTTATTCTGAAGACAATCCTAATAAAACCAAAAGAGCTAAAAACAAAAGGGTGAAGTAAAGGATGAAATAGCCAAGTGAGAATGTAGATTTGTGCAACCACACATAGCAATGGGTGGCGCAAACCGATAGGAATAATAACTATATTGAAAGTGCAGTCAAAATGGAAAAAATTAATTGGCCGGTTATAAGTTACTGATTTAATTTGAAAGAAAAGTTACCTTTTCTTCCCAATACGTTCCACCTTCAATTCTATCGTATAATGGTGGAGGAGCCATAGCTACTCTTTACCACCAATATATTTTTTGGTAAATTACAACATTACCTCCCAATACTTGTGATATTAACGTGACGATCCATAAGGATCATGTCCTTTGAGAAAAATGCCTTTAGCATGTAAAATATTTTTTTTTATAAATGCCTTCAAGTATATCGATCCGTATGGTCTTGGAAGTGGAACACATGATATTATTGATCTACAGTAAACAAAACATATTAGTAATGGTTTTTACAAATTGAAACAAAATATTGACTGATTCACAATAGCTTGATCACAATGTAGAGGCTCCAAAAGCATGCTGTGGTTGATATGTACTCAAGGTCAGAGTGTGTTATTGCAAATCTCGGAATTGTCTTGAAAACAATCATTTCAACTATAAATCAAATATGCGAGATCATTTACACCATTAATTGATTTTTCCAAAAGTTTATGCACTATTACTTTTCATGAGGTATAGTAATTTCTTTAGATCAAATTGGTGTTAAAGACAAAATGACTTATTTTAAGATAGTTCAAATGGATCTGCTGCATAAAGCATTTTCGTATGGGTGAAACCGCTATTGCCTCAAACCTTAGGGCATAGTTGTAATTTAACTATTTGTTTGTTTGTTTGTTTGTTTACCATGCTATCCACTAATATTTTTAACTACTCCAAGCAAATTTTTGCCGATAGTTTTAACTTGCAGACCTATCCAATTTGGCTTAAAATTTTGCAACTTTATGCCTAACCGATGTCAATTGAACAATTAATTATTTTAATTAGAATATAGTCTGCGCGATACATGTGTTATTTGTAGAATGTTTTTGTTTATACATAATTAATTTGATTTTTCATAATATTCTTTATGTGATATCTCATGTATCCTTTTCTCCTGTTGTTTTATAGCTTCTTCAGAAAAAAATAATGTTTGTTAAGATTAAGTTTGGATTTGATGAGAATTTTATTTTAATAGTATTTTCAAAATATTATTCCATCCATCCCAAAATAATTTGTTCACATATCTATTCTGGGACATACCAAAATAATGTTCACCTTCTAAAAATAAGTTCAACAAAAATTTAAACTTTCAAAATTGTTTCTTCATATTATGTGTTTGGCAATTGTAATACACTACAATTATATTTATTAGGGAAAAAATTGTAAACTTGAAACTAATTTATCGCTTTTGACCTCATTTAATGATTTAATTGATAAATTATTCACTTTTCAATAAAGAATAATTTTTTTGGGATGAAGGAAGTATTTTTTTATCATATCATATATAATAAATTAAAAGAAGAGACTCTTCGTAATATTGCACCAAATGAGATTCTATATGCTCGACACATGTAAAAATTCAATTAATAAAGCAATTAATTTTAAAGAAATCAAATGGCAAAATCCAATAAAAATGAAAAACTGAACATATTTATTCCTCATTAACTATGCATTTCTTTGGAAAAAAACAAAGGATTAATTACACTAATGGCCCCATAGTTTCAAGTAAATTTTATCTAGTGCCCATTATTACAATTCCAATGGTAACTCACAATAGTCTAAAAACGTTGCACGCTTGATCCCAGTATTTAAGAATTTTACATAATTGTCCCCTTCTTTGGTTTTTTCCTTGAACTAATATTTAAAAATTTTTAAGTTTGAAGACGATATCAATATAAATTATTATAAAAACACTGACGATATCAACAAAAACACTATTTTGGTCCTAAACGAATCATATAGTGAGGTGGCTCCAAGCCTTAATATGGATCAATGGTGTCACTTATTTTCAAATATGAAGACTATTACTATTACAATTCAAACTATAAGGTCCAAATAGAAACTTTAGTGAAAATGGACCAATAATTCATTTATTTAACCTTAAAAACGACTTAAATTCCGTCAGTTTTTTTCCCTCCTCCAATTAGTATTAATTTCCTGTATCTCACTAGCCCATAATTGCCATGAATTCTCTCTTCATTTTAAGTTTGAAACTATGGGGCCATTAGTGTAATTAATCCTTTTTTTTTTTCACAAAGAAATGCTTAGTTAATGAGGAATAAATATGTTCAGTTTCTCATTTTTATTGAAATTTGCCATTTGATTTCTTTAAATTTAATTGTTTTATTTATTGAATTTTTACATATGTCGAGCATACAGAATGCCATGGTGTCACTTATTTTAAAATATGGAGACTATTACTATTACAATTCAAACTATAGGGACGACATAGAAACTTTAATGAAAATGGACCATTGATTCATTTTTTTAGACCTTGAAAACGACTTAAATTCCGTCAGTTTTTTTTCCTCCTCCTATTAGTATTAATTTCCTTTATCTCACCGACCCATAATTTTCCCACGAATTCTCTCTTCATTTTAAGTTTGATATTTATATTGTTATATATATATTTTTTTTTCAATAGACATTCATTCCATATTCTCGTATCAATTCATTTTTTTTTTTTTTATATTTTTAAAAACCATACTTCAATTGCTTTTGCAGGTACATATAATGATGATTTACAAGTAAGCAAAATTTTATTTATTTTCTTAGCTATATTGATTTTACTTATTTCTTGCTACTTAAGTTGCGATTTATTTATGTTTTCACATGTATGTATAATGATCATTTACGAGTGAGTGAAAAACAAAAAAACTCATTTCCTTAGCTTATTTGGTTTTACTTATTTTTTATTGCTTTAGTTTTGGTTGAATTATAAATAAATGGTTACTTATGCATGTGTGTAATGAAGATTTACAATTAAACAAAAGGAAAGTATCTTATTTCTTGATTGTACTTATCTCTTGCTACTCACATGTATGCATAATGATCATTTACAAGTAAAAAAGAATTATTTGCCTATTTGATTTTACTTATTTTTTATTTCTTTAATTTTGGTCGAATTATAAATAAATAGTTACTCCTGCATGTATGTAATGAAGATTTAAATTAAAAAAAAAAATCTATTTATTTTCTTAGGCCATTTGATTTATTTACTTTTTAGAGTTTTAATTATATATAAATGGTGATATTGGTTTATTTTTTTCTAAGCCCTTAGATTCCATTTGTAAAAGTTTTTTATTGTGCTCTAATATTCATGCTAATTTGACACTAAGTGTTACATAGCTACACTTACAATTTAGACAATATCATATTACATATAATAAAATATAAGCGAATCCTCCGCATACTGTTGCACCAAGTGGCACCCCCAAATGATGCCACATGTACAAAATAAAATTTTATTTTTTTATTATTTTGAAAAATAAAAATTTCATAAAATTCTAATATTTTAATTAAATTGGAAGATTCGTAACCACTATCATTATTTTGAAATAATAAGAGCACCATTAAGGGCTCAGAATGGCTTTTTATGAGCCTGCAATTTCAACAAGTTCTAGAATTAGTAATATACATGACTTTTTTTTTTTTTTTATTTCAATGGTAATTAAATATTTTTTTTATAATAAAACATCACAACATTAATTATTTTGGTTAGAATTTTTTATCTCTTTATGAAAACTATTAAGGTTTAAAAGTTATTTCTGTGCAAATAGAAAACAAAGTTTTTAATTTATTTATTGATTAAGGGTTATTTTCTAACAATATTTCGTCAAAATATTGTTCTGTTTTACTTTTGGGAGAGGCCTAAAGTCGTCCTCCTAAATTTTGAACCAAATTAAAGCCTACCAAAAGTATTGTCTCAAATATGGATATCATAAATCATATAATATCACTGTATTATATACAATAGATAAATGAAAATTCTTTGTTATAACCAAATAAAAGTAATTTCATAAAACTTAGAAACTCCACTTAATTGCATATAAAAATGTACGCAAATAAGCAGAGTCATAAGTTTGCATTAATACTCCCAATAAATAACTCAACAAAATGTGAAACAGCCCACGCACGCTCCCCATCTTCTTTCCATGCAAATGTTTTATCTCTCATTAGACAATATTTTAGGTTAAAATGTATATTACATATTTAGGTGTGAAATATAACTCTCGTGCTTTCTAATTTCTTAATATTTTCTTTTTTGTAATATGACAGATTTTCTTTTTGTCTTTTGAATTTTTTAACTTGATTAATAATTGTTATTTATATAATTCTACTAGCTAACTTTATATTTGAATTTCAAGTCGGAATAATGGCTCAAGGGGAAGTTAATTGCAAGTATGCTGATGATATGTATAAGATTATAACTCCTATAATTCACTTGATTTAATTTTATGTTGTATTGAATTATAACATTTTGCCCTATTCTATGTTGCATACATAGGACATTCTTCTGTAATTATCTCATGAATTTTTCTTTTTTATTTTTTCTTTGGAAGGCTACAATAAAAAAAAAAAAGGAGTTCTATTAGAGAAGTTATGATGAGAATGATTTTTTGATTCCACAAATGAAAAAAAGGTTAAAATTTTGGCTCACAAGTTATTTTCAATATAATTTATGATAAATAAGGTTATGATTGTTCCCGAATCAAACTTTGTTGTGGCTTTATGACTTCTTTTAAGTAGTTGATATAATCATTTCTCATCCAAAAAAATATTTGAAACTTCTTTATCTATTTTATTCACAATCAATATCATTTTTGTACTTACGATAATATAAAAAATGTGCATTTATTTTGTCTAACTCTAATATATATCCCATAAATCAATCTACATATAGATATGTGCAATGCACGGGTTTACACACTAGTCATATCATATACATTAAATTAAAATTGGAGTATTCGTATATAATTGTGCCAAAGTGACGCTCTGAAATGTTGCCCCGTGTACAAAATAAAAAAATATTACTCTTTATTATTTTGGAACATAAAAAAAAAATCATAAATTTTCTAATTAATTTATTATGTTTCAAGATATGTAATCTCCATCATTATTATGACATAATAAAAATAATGACTTTTCATTAGCCTACATTGTCAAAACAAACCAAAATTTGAATGACAGACTTAAATTCTAAAAGTAGTAATATACATTGCTTTTATGATTGTTATAAATAAATATATTTTAATTAAATTATCACAATATTAATTATGTTAAATTTTGGTTAGAATTTTCTATTTTCTTTATGAAAACTATTAAGGTTTTAAAATTACTTATGTGCAATTAAAATATAGAGTTTAATTTTATTTATTTATTAAGGGTTATTTTCTAGGCTAGATACTTTTATATATTATTCCATTCAGATAATATTTTGTTTGAAAAATAAAAAAAATCCATAAATTTTTAATTACTTATCTTAAAAAAATAATTCACATACATTGTAAGTAGGCATGGATATATAAACCGAGAAATATGGGTCATCTTTCCAGGTTGGGCCTCATATATAAATAATTTATATGTGATATATATATAAAAAAAAATCATATATCATATACATCATATTATATCATATACAATAAACTAAAAGCGAAGTTTTAACGTAACGTTGAGACAAGTGGAGCTCAAACTAAATGACTTGTGAAAATTTTTTGTTATAAAATATAATAAACTAAAAGCGGAGTCTCACCGTAACATTCTAACAAGTGGCACTCAAACTAAATAACATATGAAATTTTTTTTATTATAAATAAATAAAATTATTTTATCACAAGAAACTGAAAAGTGCATTAATTACATTAATTACATGTGAAAAATTTTGAACCTCTAATTTGTACTCGCTGATTAGTAGTTGTTCTACAACTTCTGTTAAGTGGTTAAATTTAATTTCTTCAACCCTAGGTACTATATTAATCTCTTGCTTTAAATTATTTAAACTCAAACTATTTTTATGAATAAAAGTATAAAAATAAATATTTATTCGGTCTAATTCCAATACATATCGGATGAATATATTTATAAGTACTTCCTGAGCAACGCACAGTTTTATGTACTAGTATGTTTAGTAAAGACAAATAGTTCTCTAGTAGGCCCCATTTGAAAATGATGAGCAATACAAAATTGCTTACAATTGAAAGACACTTGATCACTGGATCATGCGCTAGTCAGGGACCAGATTTAGGGCCAAACCAACACCACTTCAGGTTATATGTAGTCGTACGTTAACAGTGTTGTGCTTTCTCATTAATAAGCTTTGTTCCTCTGGGTTGTATATACGTTGATTTGTATCTCATTTTGCCCATGTCATCGTAGGCAGTTGTCCTTTTTCAATTAGGACCCTTTTTCGTCCTCAAATTGTTAACAACATTAGGACTATAGATGCTCTAATGTTGAGGAGCATTGGTATGCAACATCCGAATTGTTCTCATTGTGTAACATTACGTGAAGATTTCAGTTATCACCGCTAGTATTACAGGCCGATATAGTAGTGATGTTCAAATTCTATAGTCCATATTGGCCGAAAATATTATATATCGGTCGTTACCGCCGTTAGAGACCATTACGGCAAAAAAGTAAAAAATAAATGGAAAATAATTCTTGTAAATGCAGCTTCAATTTTCACAAATGGCAGTTACACCTCGAAATCATTATGCTATCATCATTATCATCACCGTTATAGCAACCAACATTATTACTTTAAACATTGGGTTACACCGTTTAACTAATATAAAATTTGAGGTTTCCGCACTGCAAACAAAATTTCGCAGAAACTAAATGGGTAACAGGGGTAGGCATCGAGTGGAAACCATTGGCAGAGCTCGGCTTTTAAAAGTCGGTTCGGACTCCATTTATATCCGTAACAAATCAAATCTAAGCTAGAAAATAGGATTAAAAAGATATTGAGGTGAGTTTGAGTATTGAGTGTTCGGCTTGTTAGGCCCGCTAGAAAGCCTAAAAAATAATTAATAGATTTACTTTCCTTTTATATGGTCATAATATATATTTTCTTAACTAGATACCAAAAATTTAAAATCATATACCTGTATGAATAATAAGTACGGTTTGTGTATGTGCTTGCATATATTAATCTTCTACATCGATACTATAAAAAAAGATGTCTGTTGCATAATATTTGCCACGTAAATTATTTTTTCGGTCAGGTTTGTTTGACCATAAAAAAAAATCCTGCTGTTGATAAAAAAAATGGAAATAAAAAATACAAGAAAATAACTAATGATATATATACCATATATTATTTGTTGACACCTATCACAAACCCTTAAAAAATAAAACACTACTCCGTCCATAACAAACGGGAGAATAGACAAAAGAACTCCGCATATTGCATCCTCAATTACGCCGGATTATCTCTGTACTCCTTAAACTCTCTCCTAAAATTTCTTTAAAAAAATAACATTAAGATGGATTTTCTATTGAGTTTTACAAAACAGGAAATATTTTCTTATCATTGAATAATAAATGATCATACATATTTATAGGATACAAGAGACTAACTTTCTATAAAGTATTTACATCTAAAGTGCATCTACAGTGCAGTGACTAATATAATCTAATATTTAGAGATCTGTAATACCCAATGTGCAAGAGAATAACCGATGCATATTGCACCAAGCAGCTTCGTAAAAATATCAACAAGTTGAGAGGTAGCATGATGAACCGGATTAACAATACGAAACTGGTAACACTCTCGAAAAAAGTGGCAATCAATCTTAATGTGTTTGGAACACTCATGAAGAACCGGATTGTGCACAATTTCAATCGCAAATTTATTAGCACAAAACAAAGTGATAGGTCGATGTACTGTGACACCTAAATCACGCTACATTGCAACCCACCAAATAAGCTCACAAGTTGTATAAGCCATGACATAATATTCTACCTCAACAGAAGAACGAGAGATAGGGCTTGAACCAAGAAGAATGAAATAACTTGTAGCAGAGCATCGAGTATTCTAACAACTAGCCAAATTAACATTTGAATAAGCAGTAAGTGGAAGATCATAACTAGAAGCAAATAATAAACCAATAAATAGCCTGAAGGTGAATATCACTAGCTTCATTCATAAATTGACTAAGACAATTAACTGCAAAAAAATATGTCGGCCTCGTAATGGTCAAATAAATAAGTCTCCATATAAGTCATTGATAAAGACTAGGATCAGCATGTCTAAACCGAAGATTTTGCTCCATGGGAAAATCCACAGGTCGAGCTCCCAATTATCCCAAATCAAAAAAAATATCAAGGGCATACGTATGCTAAGAAATAAATATACCATTACAGGACCAAGCCACCTCCAAACCCAAAAAATACTTCAACGGTCCCAAATCCTTGATGTGGAAGCAATCAACTAGTACTTGTTTTCGCATTAGATGTACTGTGGGGTTCATTACCTATTACAAGACTATCATCCACCAATTGAGTTTTAAAAGTTACATATTTAGGGTATTAAAATGGTGCATTTATATTCTTAAAGTGTAATTAAGACATGATATATAAAGAATTGTGATATTAAGAGAATTATTATGCGTTTCACGTAAAAGT
>MKEJ01064145.1:0-13420 GCA_001753735.1 Embelia ribes
AATCTATAAAATATAATATAAATAATTAAATAATTACTTGATAATAGTTATTTTCTAAGTATTTATATTCTATACAGTCTAGAATATTGCAAAACATAATAATTTATAAATGAGTTATAATATGATTTTATATAATCATGAAGCTTGCCATCAATTTTCCCATCAACCATTATTCCAACATAAAAAGATCAAGCATCATATAAATAAATCTAAAATATTTGTTACATAAATATGAGAAAATTAAAAAATATATATATGTGTGGAAGAAAGATGAGAGAATGAATGTCGAATGTAACTTCTTATAAGCGAGTAAATTTTGAGTATAAATGCCAAACTCTATGACTCAATAAATTATCATATTTAATAAATGGAAGTTTCATTTTTTCGGAGTATAAACACTATATTTATAACTCTACAAATTCTCACAACCTTTTAATTTTTCATTAATAAATGTCATTTGTTATTTAATTGGAGTGAATATATCTATAAACCCAGAATATTGGAAATATAAGCATGGGGAAAATAAAAAAATTTATATGGAAAAAATAGAGAATGAATGTTGTATATAATTCCATATAAGCGGGTAAATTTAGAGTATAAATACCAGTTTTATGGTTCAGTAAATTCTCATGTTATGAAAGTTTCATTTTTTAGAGTATAAATGTTACTTTTATAACTTTACAAATTGTCACTTACAATAGATGAACCTTGTAATTTTTCATTAATCAATTTTATTTTATAAAATATGACTGGATTTTTTTATTTTTTATAAAATCTATTTTTATTTATTTACAATAAACAAATTGGCAATCCACATGAATCACGTGTATCATTTTATCAATTATTAATAGTTAAAAGTTAGTTTAATCTTTACAAATTTGAAATATCGATTATTTGCAATAATGAATTTATTTGTAATACCTTACCTTATGTTAAAAAATATATCTAAGTGATGTAATTTAAGCAATGGCACATGGCACATACTGAGAGGTCCCACTTTGTGGAACCGTAAGGTTGGGACTTTCCTTTTATATTATTGTATATAATGGATTTTTTAGTTCTTTTATAGAATCCATTCGTATTTATTTATAATAAAAAAATTAACACCCGACGTGAATGACACATGTCCTTTCATCAATTACTAACAATTAAAAATTAATTCAATAAAAATTTAGGAGTTACAAATTTAAAATGTCAATTATTTGTAATGGCTAAAACAAATATTACATAAATTAAAAATTAGTTTAATCATAACAAATTTGAAATATCTATTATTTACAATCATGAATTTATTTGTAACAGCTAAAGGCGTTAAGGGTTTGTATTCAAAATTGTGAGGAAATTGTAATTGACTTTTATTAAGAGTAAATTTCATTTAATTGTAATGGCAGGTGGCACATTCAATGGTAATGACCTTACCTTATGTTAAAAAACATATATAAGTGAATGTAATTTCTATAATAACACATAGTGCACAATGAGAGATCTCACTTTGCGGAAGTCTAAGGCGGAGGCTTTTATTTTATATTATTGTATATAATGGATTTTTTAATTTTGTATAAAATCTATTTTTATTTATTTACAATAAAAAAAATTGGCATTCCACATGAATGATGCATGTCCTTTTATCAACTATTAATAATTAAAAATTAATTTAATAAAAATTTAGGAGTTACAAATTTAAAATATCATTTTTTTACAATTATGCATTTATTTGCAATGGCTAAAACAAATATTACATAAAAAATAAATAATTAAGGTTGAAGTGCTTCATGAAAATTATAAGAAATTTTGAAGATATAAACATAATAATAATTGGAAAGTAGATAATGCATATGAATTTAAAACATTTTAAAAATAAATCAATGGATAATTTGTTTATTTGTTTATGTAAAAGTTTGTCGTTAAAACGAATAATTAGTACATCTTTAAATCATACTCTATGAAAGTGGAAACTTAATGCTACATTTATTTGTTTTATAAGTTTTGTATAATAAATAAACATTACCTAAAAGAGCGAAAATAGATCATCTAAAATTTAATTTGCAATAATAGTGAAAGAGGAAGTTATTTTAACATTTAATTTGTAATAATACTGGAAGTTGACTAAAATATATAATTTTTTTTATTTTACTAATAAATTAAAATCTTAATTTAATTTTTAGCATATTAACGAACAGTGTCCATATATCAATCAATTAGGGCTGACATTTGGCGCAATATGGCTTTGAGGCTCTCGTTTTAATTTATTATATATGATGTATTAGTAATTAGTACATTAAGGTTAAATTACACTTTGTTATGATAAGCTTTCGTATTATTTCAGAATACCCCTAACAGACAATTTGGGACGAGTCTAGGGGCAGGCATTTCACTTGCAACTCACCAGCTCGATCTTACCTATATCAAATCTATTGGGCCTTATCCAGGTCGTTCGAGGTATGTACAGTATGGATGTGCGGCCGAAATAAGACCTTGTACTTAAACTACAATCTTGGTCGAATGTGACCATTGACTCTCAATAATATTATCCGAATTACATACTATAAAAGTCGACTGACAAACAAGTGGACCTAACTAATACCATATACTATTAAGATATGGTCGAATATAATTACATATTTCCCGATATTCGACCAGTACCCGTGCCAAGAGTCACGCCAGACCCATAGACCTGCAACCAATCATGTCCTCGTCGGGTCGGAAACCACAGGTGAAAAGAATAACTTTATGGCAGATGTCGTGCAATGGGATTGGCAAGCATTCCTCATACAACTAACCTATAATTGTTATAAATCATTACACTTCATTGTGACTGATATAAGTATAGAGCTCAATCATTAAATGAAAATACTTGTATGATGTAAGTGCTGATGCAATAGTGATCCTATCATCATTTCTAACGCTCCCGTTGTTCCCAAACTTTGCCTATAAATTGGGGGTCATTTTGTTATTGTAAACATGCAGTAAAAGAAAAAAAATACCCATTACAAGAGAGAAAATAAAGAGGAAAAAAAAAGTTAGGGTGTGTTCCAAATATTCTACCTCTTTGTATTCCAATTTTTCATATATAAAATGAATATATACCGGTTCTACCATGGACTAAGTTTAAGTTTAACTTTCCAATTAAATTTGAGGCTGAACCACATAATTCTTGTGTCTCTAATTAAATTTTATGTTATTTTATTTTTAGTATTATTATATAAATTTATAAAACGTTATCAGCACAAGCCTCTACCAAAATTAAAATATTTTTATCAACTCCGCTGAATATTTGATATCAGTACCAGTACATGTTAAAGTCTTGCTAACTTCCATTAGTTTGAAATATATAAATTTTCTTAAAAGTTATTTACTAATATAGTCATTACCTTTTTAGTATTATTATACTTTAGTCTCTAATACCTTTACTATTTTCTTTATTATTCTCAAGCTTTAAAAATGAAAAATATTACTAAGCGTGATTTTGAAATTTTAAAAAATAACGAGGATAATTTATTTTTCTGGGCCGTTGATATTCAGTTTTACTTGCAAGCTCTATCTACTAAAAATACCATTGAATCAAAAAAGGTATCAACAATTCAAGAAAAAGTAAAAGCACTTATTATTATACGCCATCATATACATAAAAATATGAAATATGAGTACCTATATATCATGAATCCCACAAAATTATGAAAAAATCTAAAATAAATATTTGATCACAGAAAAATAATTATTTTGCCAACTGCTTTATATAAATAGTTAAATATTATATTTCAATATTTTATAATTGTTGCATCATACAGTGATCAATTTATTTGTATTGTTGCAATACTAAGAGTTTGAAATCAAGAAATAAGTAAAAATGACATGTTGGAAAAAAATTGACAACTTTTCACATATCTAATTTGATTATCCAACAACAATAAATGGAGAGAAAATTTAAAATATTATCTGAATTGATTGATTATCTTTCTGAAGCTGAGCAGAATAACCAAGTGTTGATATATAATCAAAATTCCCGCTCGACCGGCTATGTCGTATTGCCAGAGTGAAAATGATGACATATAACAATCGTGGATGAAGAAATTATCATACCCATAGGCAAGGGCATTAGCAATGTCAAAACCGCCGTAATCATGGTCCAGGCCTCTTATTGGCAAAAAAATGTCGCCCTTCACCATCTTATTGATAATAAAGGGAAGGGCATTCAGAAGCCTCCCAAACCTGGTAATGATGCCCTAAAATCTATAAATGATGTATACTATTGTTGTGGATCAGTTGGTCATTGGAAAGGTTCGTGCCATATAACGAAACACTTAGTGGACTTATATCATTACTCGCTCAGAAATGAGAAAAATACTGTTGAGATGAATTTTTCCAAATGTTCTATGGGAAAGCAAGAAAATACCGATCCCATCTTTGATGATTATCAGAGTTCTGGAAATATTGATTTGATAATGGGAATACATATGTTGATATTTCTTATTTCTTGGCTGAAGACGAAAATCTTCATATTGAACAAGTACCTGATGTAATTGTTATTGCAGTTATTCATTTATATATTATTCTCGCAGTTTATCAATTATATGTTATTTATTTTACGAAGATCATTTTTTATCATAAGTAGCAATGTAAATTATTAGTAGATAAACATGGCATTTATTTTCATGGAGGAGTATGACATTTGTTTATGACAGTGTATCACTATTATAAAAAAAAGAAGTAATGAGGCTTACAACCTTACCTGAACGACGGGAAACCTGCAGCAAGGATTATTTATTTACTTGACGCAGTGTGGGCAAATAGTAAATGAAGGCTTTGTTTTCGTTGTAATGTGGGCGCGGGAACTTAGCGGTGCTCGTCGCTGAATTTTACATAGGAGTAGATACATATCCGAAACAGTATTGAAGTGGCAGACATGTAGTGTTAGTGCAATTTTATATAGAAGAGGCATATGTTGCATACATGAGTAGCTTATATATGCGTTTCATGATTGTTACTCGTTTATGCTTATACATATCTATGCTTATATATGTTCATATATTACTTAGACTCTAATTTACGTTGCAGATTGCCTACCGTTAATTTTTCACATTTTATTTTCTTATATCTCGTATTGTACGCCCGAATGAGGGCATCAAGTGTCACTAACTATGTAATGCCATATTGTATATATATCTTTTGGATGATTATAACAGGCGAAAAGAAGACAAAGATAGCATTTTAATTAGTACCTTACTATTATGTTGTAATATTTCAATATGTATAAACTTGTAGTAGATGTGTACTATGACAAACTAGTCATGGAAGTTGTATAAGAAGTGAAAGTATATATATGTTATTGTCTTCTACGAAACCAATAACATATGTATACCTTCCATTATTACTCTTTTTGACAAGCAAGTAGTTTGTGGCATTGTATCCGTAAACAGACAGGTTTACAATGTTGATATATATATATATATATATATATTCATTCTGGTGTTGGTGTTGACCGTCGACCTTCAACTCTATAATAGCTTACTTTTATTTTACTGATGTGAAATACTGTAAATTGTGCATTGATAAGATATCGTTAGAATATGTGTTTCCATTTTATTTTTTGTTCTATAAATTTATTTTCCTTCTTATTTTCAAAAAGGAAAACATATAATTTCACATCCTCGGGTTTATAAGGATTAAAGACGTGACATGTATACGATCGGATATTGCATTTTCCATCAATCTATTGGCTAGATACAATTCTGCACCAACAACACGTCATTGAAATGGAATTAAACACATATTGCGGTATCTACGTGGGACATCAGATATGAGATTATTCTATTCAAATGAATCAAATTCTCATTTAGTGGGCTGCGTTGATACTGGATATCTTTTTAATCCACACCATTCAAAATTACCGAGTGGGTATGTATTTACTTATGGAGGAACAATTATATAATATAAAGCTACAAAGCAAACGTTAACTGATATCTCATCTAATTATTATGAGATTATCGCAATACATGAAGGTAGAATATACTAAGATCATTAATACAACACATAAAAGAAAAGAGTGGTCTTGATTCGATGAAAGAAATTTTGACTGTATTATTCGAGGACAATTTTGCATGTATAACACAATTCAGAGGAGGTTATATCAAAGGCAATTAGACCAAGCACATATCTCCAAAATTATTTTATACTTGTAAGTTACAAAAAACTGGAGATATAAATGTTCAACATATACGTTCTCGGGATCATCTGACAAATTTATTTACCAAGTCGTTTCTATCGCCTACATCTGATTTTCAATATAGAATTGCGAAAATTTCAAAATGTTGAAAAAAAAATGAGTGTTCCAATCAGTGAGAGACAATATCTGAATATCGAATAATGTTTAATCATCCAAGGGGGAGTGTTTTAAATCATTGCACTTAACTATGGCCGATGCAAATACGAGGCCCAATTATTAAATGAAAATACTATATGCAACACAAGTATGGTCCCATCATTTACTTATAGCTCTCTCGTTGTTCCCCAACTTTGCCTATAAATTAGGCGTCATTTTGTTATTGTAAATACGCACAAAAAGGAAAGAAAATACCCAATATAAAATAGAAAACAACGAGAAAAAAAAAGGTAACGGCGTGCTCGAAATATTGTACCTACTTATATCCCAAATTTTCATATATAAAATAAATATATACTGGTTCTCCTGTGGAACTAAGCTCAAGTTTAACTCCAAAATTAAGTTTAAGACTGAATCACGTAATTATCATATTCTTATTACTTTTAATTTCTTATTTTGGATTATTAGATAATTTTACAACAGAATACATGATCATGCATGGGCTTATTGTGTCTTATTTTTCTCTATTCCTGTTTCATATTTCTTTGAAATTTAGTTAGGTTTCTTTATTAGTTAGTACTTTTTTCACTTGATATATGTATTAGAGTTAATTAAAAAAAGAGTTTGCTATTTAATTATTTACAGGTATCAGAAAAATTATTTGAATGGTATTTAACTTTCACAAGCATTAGAAAAATCATTTCAATAGTATTATTTTAGCAGAATGAGTTCAAGGTATTTGGGCCTCAGTCATTTTAAAATGGATTTTCGTACAAAATCGGGTGTGTTTTTGAGCCTTTTCTTAACTCGTAGATAACGCTATCTTGAGCCCGTTATCATTGTTTTATTCCCTGCCAGGTTGTTCGTGCCTTCGTGGTGTTTTCTTTTATTAGTTTTTTTTACCTTCCCTCGCGTCCCTATAGTCGTCTTTTAATAGTTGATCCCAATGTTAATATTCCATTGATCTCATCTCAACCTACTTGCTCATGCCCTTGTTTCCACCTCCGATCTCCTAGGCTTCGGCTTGTCCCTTCTCACTTTGTCTTCTGCCTTTTTTAGACCTTTTGAGCCGGCTTTATTCACCCACTAACGTGACACATGCGATTCGTGTGAAATACATTTTACAATAATTTAAATTCAAACTACAATTTAAAGCAATATAAATTTTGGCACCAACTAATTATAAAACCTGCAAGAAATTCTCCACAACAGTAGAAAGCATGATAAAAATTGCCATCCCAACATTATTTCTTTAAATCAATTTTTAAATATATTATACAATCTATATCTTTGAAAGGGGATTTTTAAATTTGTTTTCTTAAGCTTTTAAAATGACAAATTTGAAGATGCATCCGTATGAAGTTTTTAAAGATTTTATACTATTTTTAAAAATAAAATTTATTCATTTGATAGTTTTTGAATATGCTGTACAACTTAATTTTCTTAAATGGATATTTTCAAAATTTTGAAGACAAACCTGTACAATGCTGTAAAAATACAGTTGTTTTAAACCTTAGGAAAATCTGTATAAAAAGAATTTTTACAATGTCAAAAGAATATTTTTAAAAACTGTTTATATTTTTTTATTTGAAAAATCTGTACATATATGTACAAAAATTTGATATATTTTTTTTATTATTTCTTTTGTGTATATCTATATATAGAGAAAGAAAGGGATGGATAACCTAGCGAGGGCAAATAATGGGCGGAGAAGATCGGGTTGGGGGTTGTGGTGGAGGACGGCATTGGGGAGAGAGGTTGATAAATTGGGGGTTGAAAGAAGGGTGGAGCCCGGGAGATAGAGGGATAGAGAGATCAGAAAGAGAGAGAGAGCGCAGTTACAATTGACAATTGAGAACGAGGTTTGTGGAACTCAATTTTACTTTTTTTGCCTCTATGTAATTATATTATGGTAGAAATTAAGTTGTATAAAATCATAATTTATAAAATGCAAAAGGGCATTTTTGACATAATAAAAAGTTGAAGCAATTTCACCATGGAAAACAACGCTCCATTTATATATTAAAAATTGTTATGTTTTCTTCAATGTCTTTCTCATCAAATATTATTACTTCTTCTTACATTATGGTAAGTTAAATTAGTTGCCTAGGTGATGAATATAGATGAAAGGAATCTCCAATGTTAATTAATAGATTGGTTTTTACAAAACTGAAATATAATTGATTTTTATTTATATTATTTAGGTTCAATCTGTCTGAGTATATTACATATTGTCTAGGTATAATTATAGAATCTAACAAATTTCTGATGCATACTAGGTTGACATAGATCAGATTAGAAACATCAATAATTTATAAATAAACTTATGCACATTTCATTAATCGGATAATTTTTTTTTTTTTGGGGGGGGAGGGAGTAATTTAATTTAAGGACAAGTGTATAAATATTGTTAAATCATTTAGAAACTTAGTATTAAAATTTTATTGTACCAATACCAACTAAGGAGCACTTAGGAGTATCATCATTATTATTCAAGTCTTGAAAATCCTAACCAATTGAAGTAAGTTAAAAAAAATGAAACAAGACATTACGTCGGATCGTTGACATAAATTTTTTGACACTACTCATTCATGTCGAAAGTTATTTGTTTGTCCAACATTATAATACACATGTCTTTTTTTTGCCTTTGTATCAATGTATTTAAAAGTCTTTCCATTCTCACCCCAGTACTCTCGTATTTTCTAATTGATGTACTCTCAAATCTCCTTCTTATATGTCCAAATCATCTTAAAGTGTTTTCTCTCATCTTATACCTAATTTTTGTCACTCCTAATTGAACCCGAATCTTTTAATTTCTAATCATATCTTTTCTAATCTTCCCATATATCCACCTCAATATACGTATTTCTACTACACTTATCTGTATTTATCTTATTTCTTAGTAACCCATCACCCACTTCCAAATAGTAAAGCTGGTCGAACTGCAGTTTTATAAAATTTTCCTTTTAACTGTTGAGGTTTATTATGGTCATATAACCAGATACACTTCACCACTCTATCTATCCTACTTGGGCTCTATGATTAACATTTCTTTATATCCTACCGTTACTTTGAAGAATTGATATTAGATATAAAAAATGATTAGTCTTTAGTACCAGCTCCCCGGCTAAATTAACCATAGTAGGGTCCACTATACGCCGTCCACTGAAACAACACTTCATATATTAATTTTTTAACCTATTAAGCTCAAAACTGCAAGATTTTAAAGTAAATCTTCATAATTCCAGTTTATCACTTATACCTACTCTAATCTCATCAACGAAAACTATATCTCAACAAATAATATACACCATGGAACTTCGGTTTGCATGTGTTTTTCCAGCTTATTCATTACTATTACAAGCAAGAATGAGCTTAGTGTTGAGCCTTGATACAACCCTATTACAATAGGAACATGGGACGACAAGCCGCCACATGTTTTGATATTGGTAATTGCACCCTCATTCAAATTCTTGATAAAATATTTATATATTTAAGGGAAGTAATTTCTTTGTCAAAACCCACCAAAGTAGCTTTTTCGGAACTTTATTATAAACCTTCCCCAAGTCAATAAAAATTATATGTAGGTCTTTTTTTCCCTTTCTATATCTTTTAATCAGTTGTCACAATAAATGAACTACTTCTGTAGTTGATTTTTTCCATATAAGCCCAAACTGATTTTCCTAAATCGTAATTTGTCTATTAACCTATACTAAATTACTCTCTCCCACAACTGCATTGTATGACTTATGAGTTAAATTCGACGATAATTTGAATAGTTCTGTATATCGCTTTTATTCTTATATAAAGGCAATAAAGTACCCTTTCTCCATTCATTGGCAATATTCCCATTGCGCCATATTTTGTTGAATAAGTTGTTAATCATTTTATACCTACTTTACCCATAACTTTCCAAACCTTAATAGAATTGCCATCCGATCTCACTGATTTGTTCATTTTCATTTTTCTTAAATTTTCTTTAACCTCACACTCTCTAATCCTTAAAATAAAGTTACATTTAACTTTCTCCAAAAAAATAATAATATTACTTAAATTACTTTATTGATCACAATTAAAGAGTTTGTCAAAATAATCTCTCCATCGTTATTTGATCTCCTTATTTTTTACCAAAAATTTTGTCATTCTCCCTTTTTATACACCTCACACCATTTAAATCCTTACTATTCTTATCATTTAGTCTTGCAATTCTATACAACTCATTTTCTCTCTCATTTGTATCCAATCTTTTATAAAATTCCTTATGAACTTTATATTTTGCATCTTAAATGTTTTTTTTTTTTACTTCCTTCTTTGTTTGTTTGTTTCTCTCATGCCTTGATAATCCCTACACTTTTTGAGCTCTTTATAATTGCATTATTTTGCTTTAACCACTACTTTTACCTCATCAATTCACCACTAAGATTCTTTTCCAGGGGTGCTTTTCATCTATATTTCCCTAGCATCTCCTTAACTACCATTTTTACATTGTGCTATCTTTCCCCATATTACATTTATTTCAATTTCACTCTCCCAATTAGTCTTTTAAACTACCTTGTCTTTGAAGGCTATTATTTCCATACCCTTCAACTTCCACCATTAATCTTCAGTTTTTGAACTTGGCTTCCTTTTTTTGCCAGATTTGGATACAAATATCCATTACTAAAAGTCTATGTTGGGTAGCGACCCTCTCTCTAGGGAAAACTTTACAGTCCTTACATATCATTTTATCCACTTTCCTAGTTATGAAGAAATCATTTGGCTAGCATTTCCGCTGATTCCATATATTACTAAATGTGATTCTCTTTTTTAAACAACGTATTTACTAGCATTAAGTCATATGGTATAGCAATACCCAAAATGTCATCTCCGGCACTATTTCTATCCCCAAAACCATATCCTGCATGCACATCCTTAAAATCGTCTTGGCTTTCGCCCACATGTCAATTTAAGTTCCCCACAATGGATAACTTCTCACTAGGAGGTATTCCTTGTACCTCTTCATTTAAATCATCTCAAAATTTTTTCTTATTAATCTTATCTAACCTATTTGGGATGCAAAATACTTAGCACATTTATAATTTTCTTCCCAATTACAAACTTAATACGTAAAATTCGATCACACTTTCGCCTCACATCGACAATATCTTTCTGTAAACTCTTAGATATGATTATGCCAACCCCATTTATGTTCTTTTCTTTACCAGTATACTATAACTTATAAGCCCACAGAGCTATGTCTTTGGTTTTCTTACTTATCCATTTAGTCTCCTGAATGTATAAAATACTTATTTTTCTTTTATTCATTACTTCTCCAATCTTTGATAGTCGACCAATCAAGGACTCTATATTCCAAGATGTTAGACGAATCCTATTCTCATGGACTAACGTCTTTACCAACACCCTTCCATTAAAATGCGAGAACCCTTACATATTTCCACTACACCCAGGCATCGATGTAATGTATGGCTTTAGGGGAACGCTCTAACTTGCACCCTTGCCAATTTAATACTATACCTGGAGTCCGATGCGACGCGTTATGAAAAGAATGCCTCAGCCCTTACCAATTTAATACCACACCCGGGATCCGATGTAACGCGTCGCTGAGTAGGGAACGCCACAACAAAATTGTTATTTGGTTCTATTTTATATGGTGTGATTGTTTTTTATAGCTGACCGTCAATCTTCCGCAACCCTCATTTTTTATCCTGATATGGGACATGCTATGTATCGTGAAATATATAGGTGGAGTTCTATGGAGCACTTAAGAGTATGAATAATTTAATCAGTTGGTTATTAAAATTGAATTTTAGAAATTGAGTTGTGTGGTTAAAAATATATTTGTATAACTTAGATCAGTAAGAATCTCGAAGAATAATGAATCCGATATTTACTGGTAAAACTATATCACTTTCTAGCGCGCTTGTTAGGTAATATAATTTGTATATTTTCAAAGCTATCAAACTTTTAGTATTGCTAGGGACTCCCTACATAGAGTACTAAGAATTTTTTATCCACACTTCGTTCGATAGAATTTACATACCTGTAGATTGTAATTAGTAAAATTTTAAAATTCCACCTTTTACACATCTGCACAAGCGGCTCATACAATGCAAGACCCACTCTTATCCTCTTACGCCTCTTGTGATGAGTGCACATGGCAATGGGGATATTAATGCCCCACCTGGCTTTGACAATCTAGGTGGTTGAAATTTTCTGAATAATCCTTCTCCTACTCCTCAACGGAACCAACTTCCTGTAACTAGTAACCAAGTACCTCCCCTGGTTTATCAGGTACCTCCCTCGGTTTAGCAGGCACCTCCTCCAATCAATCTTGTATTTTTTCCTGCTGAATGTGTACTTTGGCCTTAAAAAAAGCATACCATTGTGCAATATTTTTCCTAAAAATTAGCAAAGGGTATTTAAATTAAAGGCATGGATGATACATTTCCTACCTGAGTTTAACGGATTGGAGGCCGAGAGTGCTTACAACTTTATGAACTACTTTGTTTCTATCTGCTCTACTTTTGGAGATCCATTCATTGATCCTGACACTGATTGCCTTAGGTTTTTTTTTTTGCCTTCAAAAGAAAAGCCAAAGCCTGCGTTAATTCACTTTTTTTTTGTATTGTATAGGAACTTGGAAAGAGAAGCAATGAGTGTTTCAGAACAAATACTTCCTTCATCAGTAAACACTCAAATATCAAGAGTGAATTTCCCAATTCACCATTCTAACTTTCGAGAAATTTTTCTGATCTTGGGAATTTTTGAAGGAAATGCTTCTTACTTGTTCCCACCATGGTTACGATAAGTGGTGGTTGATTAAATTCTTCCATATATCATTATGTATTGAATTGAAACAAATGAATTCCTCCATGTGTAGCGAAAATCATTTCAATAAGCGTACCACAGATATCTAGAAATTCTTTGATGATTTAGCTGATGAGTTATGAACTTGGGAAGATTCACCAGTATGTGTATCCCTAAAGATGTCTACAAAGGGTAATCATTACCATCTCTATAAGGCCCCAAAATTTTATGCTATCACTGTAGTAACACTGTTGCATCTTTGTATAATATTGAACAGTGATTTTATGAGATAAA
>MKEJ01064146.1:0-17131 GCA_001753735.1 Embelia ribes
AATTTATTATTAATAAAATACAATTTGATGAAAATAGTTATGAATTTCAAGTTGATGGCGATGACCTAAAGTAAAATTATTTACGTAATTTTCTAACACTTCAAAATTCAAGAAGATGAAAATAAAGAAGAGATAAAGATGAATAATAATCATAATTTTTCTATCGGGGCATAGTATTTTCTAAATAGTTTTTTTCTAAAGCAAATTCTTTAGTATTTTCACTCTTTCTATTATCTTTTAAAGAATTTCAATGGATTAGGATTGCATTCATTTCCTGGACAATGAGTATGTCTACTCGGTAAATATAAATTTTTACTATGATCTTTACAAGCTAGCATTGCAATGTAATTTTAAAGCAATCATATATGTATATGCTAAAATATTCTTGATTGTACAAGTATATTTTATTCAAGATAAAATTATGTGTATACACGTGCATTGCATGTGTTTCTAGCTATTATATATAGAAAAAGTTTAAATGGGGCTAAATTTACTGACAAAGAATTTGCGGATTCTTAGCTTCGACGTAGGTGCGATTGTAACTAATAAAATGGTTAGGAATTTGATCAATACAACTAGAAATAAAGCAACCACAAGAATATTGATTGCTAAGGAAGAAAGAAACTTCTGTCTATACATGAGTACATTTATGCTCTGTCTAGGTGGGTGCAATAGAACTTCCTTGGGGAATTTTTTGTCATGAAGAAAACAAGAAGGAAGATACATGTTCAAGAACGACACACAATCTAGGAAGAATATCGAACTACAAGGTATAGATTTACTTGAAGAGGAGTAAATTGCCTCTTGCGCATAAAAAAAAAAAAACTCGTGATGAATACAAAAACTTCAGCATATATCATCACTTTGTGATCATAATCATCTTCTGGTTGCAAACGGAAACCAACTCTACTCACGGGCCTTAGACTGATAAGAAATCATATACAAAAGAAAAATAAGCAGAGCCGCAACACCCCGCGGAGAGCCCCCTGCCCGGTGTAGGAAGTGCTTTTCTGGCAATGATATAGCAAGGGGGACCCACCCACGATCATCTGCGGATAGCCAATGAACCATGAGGAGTAGAACTACAGGGATGATCACAAGGATGAGCTTGAGTTGGTTCATCAAATCCTCAAGTTTGGACTCATAATTTAGGTACCAAGTTCAGCCCAAGAAGAGGAAAACTACCGCGAGGAAGAAGGACAAGTAGAGAGGGAGAGAGAAGTATTGGAGATAGTCATAGTATGTAGAGTTGTAGTACCTTGGCATGGTTTACTATAGGGTGTTTGGGTACGGAGAAAGAGGGAAATTTGTGAAGAGCTCAGTGTGGAAAACCTTGGTCTGTGTTTTGTGATGAAAGTAGCTTTGTTTATATAGAAGTTTTTTTTCTCTTTTACTAAAGAAATTGCATGCCAAAAGTATTGCTTTAGCCTAATCAACTTAGCACATACTTCAAAAAAGTAAAGCCTTGTTAAGCAATCTAGAGAATTTTAGAAAGTCCATACTCTTGTTAAGCAATCTAGAGAATTTTAGAAAGTCCATACAAAGTATAGAGTGAAAACTTAAAAAGTTATATTTTTCTGTAATATAAAGCGTATTCTCTGTTCGTTCATCAAATGGAAAAAATGAAGTGAGGAAAAAAAAAATAGATTCTTTCAAATATAAAAAGATACTAGATAGATTTATAGCTTCTAGTTTTTTTAAACTAAAATGAAAAAAAAAAAAGTTCTTAACTCAAAAGTTGAACATGCATACCATTTTTAAGTAATATGAGCATTTGCATTAGATTTTCTAAACATCATTCTTATGCTTCTTTAGGTAATTAAAAGTGAGGTAATGTTATTTTTTAATTCCACATCAGATTACTTGGTGGTCATCTAAAACGGAAATCTCTAGAATAGTTTTCCAAATCTAAATAATTACTATTCATTACTTAAATATATAAAACTAATATATTTTTCATTTCATTATATTCTCTCTCCACTCACTCCGCTAATTTTATTAATTAAAATTAAAAATATTTAAAATAATTAAATAATAATAAGAAATTAAATTTTATATTTAATATTTAAGAATAATTATTGAGCTTAAAACTGCCAAAAATGACATATAAACTAAGACTTTAAGTACATAGAAAATAATTTTAATAATTAAATAAATAAATGATTATAATTTTATTAGTATTTATGTCAAAATATTATTTTTTAAAATTATATAATAAACATATACTTGAATTTAATTTTTAATATTTAAACTATATATTTATTAAAAATTAAATTTAAATTTTATATTCTAAAAATTTAATGTTTAATGCTAAGAAATTGTAGTTTTTATTAAGCTATTCTATTATTTATGTAAATAATTTTTATAGAATTTTTTATATTTATATTTTTCTTTTATCCCATTATTTCTATACCCCTTTTTCTTGATTTGCTTAAAAAGAGATTTATTTATATTTTTTTATTTATATAGAGAATTAATAAATTAAATAAAATCAAAATTATCAATTCAAAGCTAAGAAATAATAATATATTTTTTTATCAATACATAACTAAACTAATAATATTTCATAATTCAATATAATGTTATGTGTGAAATTTAAATATGAAATGGTTAAAGATATGAAAATAGTATTTTAATGCAGTAGATAATGTAATAGTTAATTTGACGTAGAGAAAAATAAATAGAAATTCTGTAAAATAGAGATAGAACTTATTTTTTCTGTACTTTAGAGAATCTGATAAGAGAATACGGTACAAATGCCACAAGTTTGAAAAAAAATGGTCACTATTTGCATTCACCATTTCAACTCGCAATTGACTCGCTTAATCCCCAACTTTTGGCGAATGTAGTGGCATTTCGTTTGATGTAAGGATTTATCGTAAAAAATAAAATGAAAAAAAAAAATTCTTCACAAAAAAATCATGCATTCAACTACATTATTTTATTTTTCATCATATTTTTTTTTGCATCAAACGCATCATAAATTTTGGCCTTATGCAACTACCCTGCCTAAAAACTCATGTTTAATAAAAGTATAAGCTGGACCAAAATTCGTATCACTTGGATCCCTCCCCTTCCAGATATTTTGTTAAAGTAAATCTTGACAGGACAACAACGCCAATCTCATTAACCTACAGCTGGAGCTCGAGAGGTCCTTCGCGACCATAATGGTAACCCCATTTTAGGCGTGCTTCTATCCTGGTTATGGCTGAACTCGAAACTTTCAATTGGGAACTACATTGCTATAATCTTTTAGGCTATAAGCATGTACTGATTTATACAAGTTCTAATGTACGATTGAATCTTGTTGACGTTTAGCCCATTCCTTCGGCTTCTTGGTTATTAGTCATATACCTTCGGCTTTTTGGTTATTAGTCATATACGGGGGAGCTAATGTTGTGGCGAATATTTTAGCTAAGAATGCAAATTATGTACTTCATGATTTTTTATATCTAAATGTGACCTCTTTTTGTTAGACGCTCTATGTTTTGACAAGTTTGGGAACTCTTATCAACAGATCGATTTCAAGCATTTCGCAATGTCATCCAGTATTATGAGATTAAAGAAGGATTGTTTATTTTATCAAAAAAAAACCCACCAAAATCTACCTGAAGACGATCATATACCCGTTACAAATGCACCTCTTAACATAGCTAGAACTTTTTATGTTGAGAATAGAACCACGTAATATGCCGACCTAGATTTCCAACACCCCTCGTGGGTTCTTCGCTACCAAAGGCACACATAAGAAATCAAGTAACGGTAAAAATGCAACAAAATGGATATAATTCCATTAATAGATAGGATTACATGATCTACTCGTACAAACCTTAGCCTGTCAGCAGGAATTTTACTTACTATTCAGGCACAAACAACTCAATTTTCGACGATTACGATATTAAAATTATCTGAGCCAGGTCATAGTGGCAAATATTTTAGTAAAAAGAAACTGTACCTGTGGTGCGTAAATCAATATTAATCATAATTTACATTTGAAAACTGACACGGGATAAGCCCAATCACTTCTCTATGCCCTGCTGCAAATATTGTATCAAGTCATAACCGGCAGTAGTCCACTTATTGTAAGCATCAGTGCACTTGCGGATCATGAAATTGGCAGCTTCTCGGTCGCTCATTTCAGGGTGAAATCTCTTTCGTAAATTACCTATCGGGTCCCCTCTGCTGAAGCAAGGCAATCCACTGTCTATCATCATCAATACTGTGTTGATAATGCCATCCATATGTCGACGAGCAGCCAGATATCCTTTCACGCATAGGCTATGAGTATAACAAAAAATCATTAGAGTCGATACAGAAATTAAAAACTAAGAAAACATAGCTTGCAAAAAAAGAGAGAATATCTAAATACCTCACAAACTGGTACCATGTCTCACTTTTCATCACTCCAGATGGATCAAGCAATTGAGTCATCTCATGGCTCAGCTTAAAATGGGCGCTTTCGAACCGCATATTCCCACCCGGAGAAGTTTCCAAGATAAAGCCGAAATCAATATGGACAAGCCTACCCACACTGCCATGAAATAGGTATTAATGTGGTTATCTGAGCATTCCCAATAATAAATTAAGAATATAATATTCATACCAACTATTTGTACCAACTTGGATTGCGTGGTCCATAATTAACCAATTCATCCTATTCTTACAAAAGAGAGAGAGTATGTGATGATGTGGCTAATTATGGACCACATAATCCAAGCTGGTATAAGTAGTTGATATGAATATCATTACTCTAAAATTAAATAGCTTACAACACAATTTGAAATGAACAGCAACACAGAATTTAGATGCTGCTAGAACAATTGAGATGGAATATATGACATTCCAGTATGAATTTTCCAGATTTCCATTAGGGTGTATTGTGCACAAGGTTACAGAATTATCTGGAAAGCTTTTACCAGAGCCACATTATATTAAGTAGGGAAAAGAAAACTTTAAGATGATTTGCTGTGGTGACTTAAAACGATTATCTTCAGCAGCGGTAAGGCCCGTAACAGATTGAGATTTTGATATCAGGAGAAAAGGCTAATTTTGGAAGTTTCCAAAAAAAAAAAAATGGGCAGAGTTCGTGCGAAAGCTCAAAACATACTTGTCAAACAAGAGGTTTCCATTGTGTCTATCCTTTGGTTGAAGCAGGAGACTGGCAACTGCATAACCAGCACTACTGATTATGAAATTTTCACGAGCACTCTCAAATCTGGGAGTACCAACAGGCCCATATTCCTGTTGGAAAATTTCATATAAACCACCATCAGTGGTTTCACCCATCTGACTTCTACTACGTGTATTTGGCACAACCTGCATAGCAAGGGTTTTTACTTGGAATCAATAGAAAAAGATAACAAAGTAAATAAGCTAAAACCAGTCAGATAAGAGCAGGTCATAGGATTACATTGATTCTAGAGTCTCAACTCGTTTATATTTTGCACATCTGAGAATAGTCTTTGCCAGTAGCATATCAATTATGACTATATGATGCCAATGATCCATTATCCTTTGATCAAATTTCTAAATGAAAATAGACAACTACCAGGATGGTTCAATGCATCAAATGAAGTTGGTTTTTTCTTCTTCTTTTTCTTGTCCAGAGGAGGATTTAACCTCAATAAACCTTATAAGAAAAGTTCACCTCGATTATTCCCCTCTCTGGGCCAGTGGGGAGAACTCCGTAAGGAAACAAATAGAGATTAATTCCAACAGCTTCAAAGATGTCTCTTAGAAGTGAAATAACTTGTAAAGCAAGAACGTCTTGCCGGCAATCATCTCCGACCTAGTTCAGAAGGAAAAACAACCCAGTTAGCGGAGTCCATTTACTATGCCAAAACTAAGAGATGTCCCAGGGGGCAATATACACTAGCTCTCGGGGAAAACATAAACTATTTTGTATCTCAAGGATATTTAACTACAGAGAAACTAAGAACTGGGAATGATTTTGCAGAAAACATAGTTCCCAATAACAACTAATAAGAAAGAAAACGCTGCCAAGAACTTACAGCTATTTCTCTTTCGACATAACTTGAGGCTACTCGCGCCAAGCACAGTATTCGGTATAGGAACCAATTACAACTACGGCCTATTTGTTTTTAATTAAATAACAAAAAACATTATAGTACATGTATTTCAGTTATAACAATTCTGCTGTAACAAATATAAACATATAAGAATATTATGATAAACACAGTTACCTTGAAAAACACAATGTCATTAGTTAGAAAAAAAACCTTGAAAATGCAAGCTTGAGGCTTTATATCATTCTGGTCTCCAAACCGATCCACCACATTAAAAGTGATCATGATAGGAACTTTTGCTGCTGATTGTAATGGAATTCCACTATCAACGCGAATACCTCTGACAAGCTTAGTTGGAGCAGTGGGCAAATAAAGGTCGTCTCCTTCCAGTTCAATTTTCTCCAATTCCCTAGTTCAGAAAGACTAATCAGATCTACCTCCAACAGCCACTGACATAGAACACAAATTTGTAGTGACACAAACAAGTACCTTCGGATGCCAGCTCGACGTTCTTCCTTTGGAACTGGAAATAGCACACCAGATATAGAAGTCACTTTCTCAAAGAAATCAAATTCTCTCTGAAACAAGTCGAGCGCCTTAGAAGTGAACCCATGAACTATTCGTTGCCGAACAACAGGCAACAGTTCTAGGAATGCACTGTTCTGAAAAGGGAAAACATAACTTCAAATGATATAGTGAAACTAACAGCTAGTGCAAGACAAATAGTGAGAGAATGCATGTCCACTGGTATCTTCAGGTACTCGATTAAGATACAAGGGAAAGCATGTAAGCAAATAAGAGGCCAAGATCATTCAACTAGATAGTAAATAATTTAAAATAGCAATACCTTCCCAGAGCTTGCATCTTTCCCTGACTCAGGAACTGTCTCACCCTGTTTAAACCAAGCAAATAGTCACTAGAATATACTTGGTACTGATCGTCTTTATCACTATAATAAGAACGCAAAAGCTTTAAATATTCGTTATCAACCAGATGTTTTCCTACCTGTAAATGCCATATTAATATATGAGCAAACGTGTCACTTCTTTGAGCAGCTCTAAGCAAGTAACCTTCTACTAATCGCTGCCAGATAGAAATTCTTTATCAGATATACCACAACCATACACATACAATATGTAGCATTATACCGTTTGCCTAAAGGAAACTAAAATAAAGAAAGTGATGAAAATGAAGTTTCAAGTTTAGAGAGTTCAGGAATATATCAATAATATCTTCAACCTAGTCTCGAGAGAAGTATTAAGATGGGTGTTCCTGAGCAATTCATGGAACTATTAGTCATCCAACATTTAGCAATAGATACCTGACTTCATTACATTTCACTGGAATTTTTCCACATTAACCATGCAATCAAATTGTTAAAATAGTAACTAAAATTGTAAGTTTAATAAAAATTGTGGTCTCTCACTGAGAATCAATTATTAGCACCAAACAAATAGAGTTTTTAAGGTCATGTACTTGCAGACATCCAAAAGACAACTCACCTCATCATCATAGCGTAAAGCCTGTACTAGCTGTGGCATGAAAAAGGTCACTCGTTCAGGAGGATACGACTCTAAAACTCTGAGAACGTAGGCCATCACACGTGGATGGCCTTTATATGGAGGTGTGAGGAACTCAAGAGCTTGTGTGATTGAACAAGCGGCCCAGTGTGGTAACTGTTGTAGAAGTGTTGAATTTTCATCAACAGCCTTCGGAGTAACAAAATATGGCAATGCCTCAGGTACACAGCGGAGCTCCGTAATATGCGACTGCAATGGTTAAATCTCACAATTTTCTCAACTGGGAAAATCCAAATCCAAATACAACAAAAAAAAAAACAAGTTTTAAAATGTTCATCCAAAAACATTTGAGAACCAGTTTGGAAGGATGATAGCATCATACTGCTTTCAAAAAACCACTAGAAATTCGATGGTTTAACAGACAATCTAAGACGAACCAATTACTTTGAGAAACCATTTTGTTTAATCAAATAATAGAAATTTCTAAACGATGGTCTAATTACTATAAATATTTTAGAACTTGCAGAAATATACAGTTCCAAAACCGAGGTTAATGTAAAATCTTTGCAACAAAAATGCTATATTCGCAGACCTGTGATCTTGAAATGGTCGTAAGTCGTACCTATGAGCACTACGAATGAAAGTTTGTTTCTTAGTGACCCTAACATAATTTGAGAACCTGTGCCTAATTACTTGAAATGGGTAAACCCTGCATAGTTCTTTGTTTCAAATCAATTCAGATGGGAAGAAAGTACCTGGACCAGCTGAGTCATTTCGGCTTTTAAGAAGGTATTTGTAGGGAACCTAAAGGCCAATGATAAAGCTATCCGAGGATCCACAGAGAATGCAGTCCGAGCATATTCAACCCACTTCTCAGATGTAACTTTAGGCCGAGGCGGCATGTTGTCCCTGAATTACAAGTGGAAGCAAAAGCAAATATTCATTGTAAATCTTAAAAATCTTCTCTAAACTTTTGAGAATAAGCAAGAATAATCACCCATGAAAGACATGACGAAAAATGCTTACTTCGAGTTTGCATTAATAGGCTGTGCCCAAACATCAAGCCTATCAGCCTCATGCTGGCATAGCATCAAAAGCAATTGCTTCCGCTTCTCTCGTCCAACTGTGTAGTTATCCATATGACCCCAGACAGGGTGATATTGATCTTTCTGCAGATGAACAAAGAGGAACATAGATGAGATGCAGACTTGGGATTGAGAAATCCTATGCCAACTAAAAGTTAATATAGCCCTAGTCGCAGAAGCAGCAACAAGATTAATTTAAGCCGACAAGTCTCATAAGCAAGATAATGGTAATTGAGTAATTACAAGCCTAATTCTTACCAAATCAACCAAAGAGATTCCATTTTCACGTCCCTGTGACTTCAAATCCAGTTGAGGAGCATCCGTACACTCATTTACAAGATAATGAACAAATAAAGAAACAGATTGAGCCTCACTCTGAGCAAAATTAATGTTGTTCAGATCATACCATTCAGGCTCATTGGCAAACCAACCCAAAGATGCCCTGCAACAAATAAGAAATGGAGTCTCAATATCTGAATGAAGAAGTAACCTTTACAAAGTTGCACCTCAAATGTTGAAATGGATGTGCAAGTAGAAGCAGATTTGTCACCTGTATATGCGGTCCTCCAACAGCAGAAGTCCTGTTTTGAAATTTTGCAGATTACCCTGGGACTGGCATGAACAAAACTTGAGTCCAAGCAGCATAAAGGTGAAAAAAGTTCCAGCAGCAGCTGGATGGTGTGAAAAATTCCACGGAAGCTTTGTCGTCACTTGTATCATCCGACCAAGAAGCAAGAGTTGCTCAAAACTATCATGCCGAACCACCTAAAAAGAATCTAGTCTCCCATTAACAGTTGGCCTTACACCCCAAAAAACTTGCTAAAATGAATAATTAATTATGCTCATGAATTCCTTCATTATGAAGACAGACTGAATGTGTCCTAGATACACAATCGAAGACACAAAGACCCATCCACCGAAAACAACCAGTTTACATTTTAACATCTGAAAACATGCGACACAGCCTTCCAAAAACTATAAATGTACATAAAAGTGACCTCTTGTAACAATTACAATTATTTATGTTGATTTTGGCAGTAACCCACAAAAACCAGTTCTGCCAGAAGGATTTTCATAGAAAAGTAATGCAATCACTTCTATTTGTGCAAGAATTTGTCATAGAAAAACTAATTGAGAGAAACTTATTATCATATGACAAACAGAAAGAAAGTAACACATGGTTTGCCTGAATTGGTTTTAGAGGCATTAGACTGTGACATTTTCTCACCTCGAAACGATCAATGAAAAATCCAAGCCATAGCCGATGAGCAACAATTTGTTCAACGGGGTCCTTATCTGGTGGTGTTTCTGGTTCCCCAGGTGCAAGATGAGGCCTCAGTTTTGCAGGAGGTCCAGAATACTGCACTTCTGAAGCAAAGAGACCTCGTTTGGTATCGATTGTCCACAACCATGCATCAACAAGCTCAGCAAGAACAAGAGATCCCAATTGAGGAGCAGCAGAGACTAACCAGGTCCAAATAAATATCCCAGTCTCCATTGCATCGGGTGTCGACATGTAAGCTGGACACCAGCAAAGAAGACGTAGAAGTTTGGAAAAGCTCTCTATGTTTGCTTTTGAGACAGATTCCTAAGAACAAAAAACCTACCATATTTAATAACAGAATGTGGGGAAGAATGTTACAGCCATTGAGAAAAAAATACGAATGAAAGAATTTATCCACATCTTTACGCGTAAAGAAAGTTTGAGGAGATCCTCACTGTACCAAGAAGTTAATTAAGGACATCTATTTCACTATATCCTGATTAACTAAGACAGTTTCGTATATAAAGAGTAACTGTGCCGTGCATTCTTTCCTTCATTGAGCTGATAAAATAGAAATGTCCCAGCCTTGCATGGATTTAAGTTCAAACTAGAAAAAAAAAAATTAATTCTTCGGTAAGAAAGTAAAGACAAAAAGATTGAGTACAAAAAATACCAGATTTGAAAGGAGCAATGCAGTAGCCTGGGAACATGTTTCTCGAAACGTTAATTTATCCACTGCCCCACCTTTTTCTGCAATGTTTACAAAGTGTTGAAGTAGTCGCACAAACTTGGTGAGCATCATCTCATTAAAAGAATCATTTTGCTGCGGTGCTGCCTGAGGAAATACTCCAGACTTCAACTTTTGAAGGCCAAGTCCAAGGCCAAAGCCAGGTTGTGAAGTGCCCGGTTGAATTCCACCGATGCTATCATATAATCTTCTCATGCCTGCAATTTCTCCAGCATAATTACATTTAGCTGTTGCGCTAATTACACCAGTACTTAAAACCTCCAAGTTAAAGGCCTCCATCAATTTAAAGTTTGCTCCTGATGCAGCAGCTGCAGCAGCTAGTACTGCAGGAATGTTTGCTGTCTTTAAGCCACTCCAATTGTCATGTTTGCCAGTGCCAATCCGTATTTCAGATAATAGGGAAACAACATCAGTGGCAGACTGCGTTTTTTGCCATGTGTTTGCTTTACACAGCTTTTCCTGATGAAATATTGAAGAGTGAGAAAATGAAAAGGTACGTAAACAAATGAAATTTGTAAGGGAAAAACAAGTGACAACAACAACAAAAATAAAATAAAATAAAATAAAATAAAATAAAATGGAAGAATCAAGATCTGCAAAATGTCTGATGCTTTTAACTAATCTTGAAGGAATATTATTATAGATCACAACAACTATATTAAGACAATAAGTAACAAGGCAATAGATATGAAGACAAAGAACCTTTAACACATTATTAGATATGGTACGGTATAGTTGAGCAAATTGTATAGAGGTCTTTTTATTTTCACATAAATGAAGTAACATCCCATGAGAGACACCGACTGAGCTCGACTTGTGCTGAAAAATCTTGCCAATGAGTTTATTAATTCGAAAATGAAGCAAATAATATGAGAAACTCCATGTGCAAATAGTTATCACTAATACTTCCATTTAGAGGAAGAAAAAGTCAAATAAAGCCAAAGAAGCAATTCTTAACTACAATGAAATAAAAAGGCACAAGAAATTTGTGAGAATTCCTCAAGAAATGGGGGCATACAGCCAAAACTTGAGAATACTCGGAAGTCAAAAGACAATTCAAAGATGGTTTCATAGAGCCTCGATATACCTGAAGAAGACCCTGGCTAGTGCATGGGGCATATGAAAGTGAAAAAACGATCCATTCTCGAACAATCTTCTGATAAAGAGATCTAACAGTAGCTATCCATGCTGGATCATGAACAACAGCTGATGGTGGGTCGTTATGAACAGAAAATAGGAGCGCATCTAGACAGGAAGAGTTCCACAAAATCTGCAGGAGTGGAATCCAGTTGCTTAGGTGTACTCATCATGTTGAATGACCAGAGGACATGGTTTAAACTTAAAAATATTTTTCATCTTGAATAAAGATAGAAAAATTAAATAAAAAAAGAAACAGAGGAGACAAGAATCTTACCTGCGGAAACCTCTCTCTAAGTCTAGACAACAAATTAACAGAGATATCCCGGATGTTATCTTCTCTCAGAGACATACTTTTTATAAGAAAACAAGCATGTATAGAAAGTGTTGACTCCCTAGTTTCAGCTTCATTTCCTGTCTCCGGTGTCCGCTCCTCCTACACCAAGCCCAAAGATAAGCGGATTCAACAAACAAAAACCATAAAACATTGCTATTGAACAAAAACTTGAACAGGAGGAGAAGAAAAGCATATATGTAGTTCATGGCTGAGCGGGTATCAGAATTAAAGCAAGGCAAAAGGAACACTGGTGTAGAAGCACAAAAGGGAAAAAAAGAAAAAGAAGAAAGGAACGTAAAATAAAATGGGACAATTAGATGCACTTTGTACAGAGAAGCCCTTTGAGACAAGGGCCAGAGGAGCAAGGGCGCAAAGAAACACAGAAGGGGAAAAAATATTAGTAAGGCATAATTTGGTACACATGCATGGATAAGTACTCTGAGACTCTACAGCTCATAAACCTTCAGAAAATGGACCAGGAAATGATTAGCTGAATCACTGGTACATTTTCACTATATTTTCCAGAGTGACATTCCACAGGAAAAAGGGCACTTTAATTGGGACTTCAGACTTCTAAATGATTTTCCACTTAAGATACTCTAATACATGATAAATCAGTAAAGTAACACGGCTAAAGCCATTATCAAACATTAATAAAGAAAAGACTAACTAAATCATTTTTTTACCTAACATTTCACTCAAGGTAATGTACAATGTCCACAAAGATTATATTTTTGACAAGTCGCAGAGGATATGGAACAGAAATATGAAAAAGAAAAAGGAATGGAACATAATCAACAAGCCCTTTAGTTAAAAAGAAGTACCATCCACAATATTGCGGCGTCAAAGGCCTGCTGAACGATTGCTGTCAAGCACTGGGAGACAGCTGGCATGAGGTTTGGAGTTTTGAGGTATTCAAATACGCAGCTGAAGGCACTTCTCGAAGCAGAGGAAGTAGTGTGGCCATTGAGGATGCCACCGTTGCTGCTAAATCGTATTATCTCCAGAAAAGCTACAGCAAGTAGATACGTTGCCTTCACGCCTATCGTCAGAAATTAAACAAAGTCTCTAACCATCAGGACTTGCCTATATCAGAAACAAACTAATGAAAACACATGAGAAATAGAAGTTCACCATACCTGAAATGTTGTTCATTGCTGAAACCTCAACTCGACCTCCTAGTGCAGCAGAAAGAGCAGATCTTTGAGTTGTAGCTGCTTTCTCATTGCCACTTGCTCGGCGACTGCCAGGATTGTGAAGAGCATTGAGCTCTAACTCATCTTCAAGCCACTTCACAGAACTGACCACCTAGAATGAAACAGATCATTTTGCCAAAAGTCCAAGTTGTATCATTACACTATAATCAGATGAATTACACAAGTATTATCCTATCAGCATCTTTGAATCTCTATACGATTATTACAATGTCACAATCCTTTTTTTTCCTTTGTTACCAATCATTAATGAAGAACGACATTCAGCACAAAAAACACCCATAGATTATGGTGCACTACATAGGAGTAACCAAGTAAGACCTCAATAACAAGAAAGTCTGGGCATTTCACAACAACAGGTCTAAACAAAACACAGCATATGTTGGATAAAAACTGAAAGCGTGGAAGGTAACAGACTAAGGGGCAACACTATAGCTCATATTTGGAAATCTAACAATGATGGAAAATGGAAACCAGTTAGTATTGCATGGTTAAAGTTCTCCATGCAGAAGCCATGGGCATCAATCATATGATAAGCATGCACATCAATGGAGTAAGAGAAGTTCAAATCAAAACATGAATATATCTGACTCAGAGTAAAACAATGGAAAGCTCTAATAACTCGTACTCCCTCCGTCCCAAATTAATAGGCTTGTATGAATTTTCACTCGGATTAAGAAAAAATTAGCTCGAGTGGTTGGAACATTTAATTTCTTACTTGTTTTACTAAGATACCCTTCATTGGAAATGTGAAAAGTTTTGTTTGTCTACGAAAAGTACATTTAATGAGGGTATACAAGTAAAATGCTTATTTTAACTGCCTTTTAAATAAAGGAAACATGCCTATAATACGGGACAAACAAAAAAAGAAACATGGCCTATTAAAATGGGACGGAGGGAGTAAAAAGTACAAAAGAATTCATGGGGATATGCTCACAAAGAAAACTTACAAGGGGTGGGGTTCCTAGTGAAATTCGTTGGACGGCAGAAGACCACTGAACATTCCACATGTAAGGTCCTCCCACAGCTTGAAGGGCCATAACACTCATACTACCCACACTATTCAGCGTAGTTGAAACGGATTTTGTTGCAGCTTGAGATTTTTGAATAGGAGGGGCTAACCCAAAAAGAGCAATGTAGAACCACAGGTTGCGAAACAACTTTAACATTGGAGGTTCTACATCTACGCTAGGAACAAAATCTGAACATATCTCAGCAACAGCAGGGAGTAAAGGTCCAAGAAAATCTGCTCCACTCCTATATAGAGGTAAACATATAAGTCAGTGAAGAACTATCTCATAATGAATTAGCTGACTGATAAACAAGAAGAAAGTAAATACGAAGTAACAAAAATAGGAAACTTCTACTTCCCTAATGACAATCCTCAAAACAAAAATTATACATCAGTACGACATGCTATTCACAATATTAAGGAAGAAATCACTCTACCTTCCACTTTGAGATTCTGCTGCTAAGCCAACATCCGAGCACAAAGACAGTAGACGGTAACGAAAGTCTGCGCGCATTTTTGAGCTTGAAAGAGCAGTAGCAATTGCAAGAAATCCTGCAGGAAGAGTCTAGAATGATTGAACCAGTGAGCATCCACTTAAGAGTCACAAATTTACCAACAACCTGATAAAGAAATATATTGCGAAACAAAAGAATCACTGTACCTCAACACGCTCTGTAGTGGCTTCAGGTGCCTGTGTTTTACTTTCAGCTGAACCAACACTTGAGAGTTTGACTAAATAGCTCCTTGTCATCAGAACAATAGTTTCTCGATAAGACTTTTCGAAACCTAGACTCGCCAAGCAAGAAACAGCATCAAGAAGCTGCGTTCAACAAGGGCAGATCATAAAAAACATGCCCCGTGATTACTACAAGTAACGAGATATGCAGTCGTCTAGTGAAAAGAATGGAAGGGAAATAGATAAGAGTTGAACACGTCCAAACAAGTCAAATTTACATACACGTAATCGCAACAAGCCAGGATCGGAAGCATCGCCCTCTTCCAAACATTCAATAAATACTGGCAAAATCATGTCCACCACTTCAGGCTTCTTAACAGAAACAGTCAGGTCAGCTAACAAGCGTATAACATTAAGTTGCACCACAGGAACTGGCCGTTTCTCTTTCCCCTCCTTCAAGGAAGAATCCAAGTAACACTTTTAAGTACACAGTCATCCGCATCAAACAAAGGGAAAATGCAAGGAGTGAGATTTTATACATTCCGCATCAAACAAAGGGAAAATGTAAGGAGTGGTATATTATACATACTTGTATGTAGGAACTTCCCACATACTGCCATACATTTGCTGACACACAGGAGAGAGTAATTTTTTATTATAACATTGATTTCTCTTTCCTATATGTCACTTTTCTCTCCTACGTGTCAGTAAATGTATGGCAGTATGTAGGAAATTCCTATATACAAATATGTATAAAATCCCACTCCAAAATGTAATATGATACTCTTCAAAAGATAACAAAAATTATGATTGCAGGACAAATCCCTAGATGTACAACTCACATATGAGAGGTAAAAGTCGCGTTTGACACAACTTCATTAATAGATCATGGCGGCACGGCATATTCATTACAGCCATATGATTGAGCATCAAGGTTAGGGGAGTGCAAAAATTTGGGTACACGACCTGAATTATCCGAAGTTCGGGTTCAAATTTCATCACCATCATCACCAAGCCTTGAAAATCCCAATAGATTAAGGTAGGTTAAATAGAACAAAATAAGAAATTACATCAGGTTGTTAACGAGAATTTTTTGACGCTACTCATTCCTATCGAAAGTCATTTGCTCGTTAACATTGTGATACGCATGTCCTTTTGTAACACTCGTATTCATGTAGTTAAAAGTCTACCACTGTCTTTCCTATTCGTTCTCACTCCAATACTTTCACACTTTCCAATAGGTGCACTAACTAGTCTCCTTCTTTTATATCCAAATCATCTTAAACGGCTATCTCTCATGTTATCTTCAATTGGTGTCACTGCTAACCTAGCCCAAATCTCTTCATTTCTAATCCTATATTTTCTACTCATACCACACATCCACCTCAACATACGCATCTCTACTACACTTAAATTGTGTTTATCCTGTTTTTCAATAGCCCAGCACTCACTTCCATATAATAAAGTTGGTCGTATTGCGGTCCTATAAAATTTTCCTTTCAACCGTAAAGGCATATAATGGTCACATAAAACTCCGGATGCACTTCTCTACTTCATCCATCCTACTTGGGTTATGTGAGTGGCATCTCTTTCTATCCCACAATTGCTTTGGAGAACTGATCCTAAATAGCAAAAATGACCAATCTTTGGTACCACCTCCCCCAGATAAATTAACCACAATCGGATCCTTTATCTGTCGCATACTCAAACAACGGTCCATATATTTAGTTTTTGACCTACTGAGCTTAAAACCGCGAGATTCTAAAATATGTCTCCACAATTCAAATTTATCTTTTATACCTGCTCTAATCTCATCAACCAAAACTATATCATCAGCAAATAATATGCATCACGGCACTTCGGTTTGAATGTGTCTGGTCAGCTCATCCATTACTATTACCATTACTATTGCGAACAAAAAAGGGCTTAATTCTAAGCCTTGATACAATCCTATTGTAATAGGAAAACTGAACAACAAACCATCACATGTTTTGACCTTATTAATTGCAGCCTCATACATAACCTTAATAATATTTATCTATTTAAGAAGAACCAATTTCTTTATCAAAATTCACCAAAATACCTCTCTTGGAACTCTATCATAAGCCTTTT